>RJWM01019479.1:0-39076 GCA_004363535.1 Dasyprocta punctata | reverse complement strand
ATCTCGGGGGATACACTCTTATTGGTTAGCGTCATTAATTGCCAGGTAGACATCATCCGAGGCGGGGTTACAAATAACCAGAAGGCAGGAAACGAGCGCCACCTTGGCTCACTCGACGGGCGGGGCAATCTAGCTCAGGCCTCAGCTCCTACATGCAGGCCTCACGGCAAAAGTACATCTCTGAGGGTGGCTCCCTACAACTCTTGGTAGGATTTGTCCTGAATATTGGGGGATGAATAGCAATATCATCTTACTCTACTCATGTGCTTCTAGTGTCATAGGCAAAACCATCTCCAGCCCTGGAATTTAGCTTAGAGGCATAAGCACCTAACTGGCAAGCATGAGTTCACGAATTCGATCTCTGGTACCTAAAAACCAAACCAAAACAAAACAAACATCTCCAGCTAACTCTCAAAGCTCCCGAGGATTAAAATATACTTTGCTGAAAAACATAGGTTTAAGTTAATTAACAATCCTCAAATATCTTGGTAGAAGTCATTATAGTTGAATCATGTGATAGCAAATAGATTAAGGAAAAACATCCAAGAGTATCGAAAGTATAAATGTCCATATAAATACATAATAACATTTGATATTGATGGAATGTATTGATGAAATATGATGAAGCAGTCATTGAAATAATTAGTTATAGGAGGGACCTCATAAAATATGACTAAGTGAAAAGGTGAGACAGTGAGAGTTAGGAAAAAAAGATCTTAAAGAACATTTATGTATGCATATTAGCCTATTTGTGAATCTGTCTAAAAAGTGCATGAGTGAAAATATTCACGTAAAATAGCGATGTTTCAGGACCATCTAAGAGTTTAAGAGGCTAAATCTGGCAGTGGGAATACAATTAATGCAGTGATCTCCAAACTGTATGAAATGAAAATCTAAAACCAACTTTGTGCAAAATCAAGACACAATAATTTTTTTTTAAAGAAATACTGGTCACATTCAAGGTTTAATTGCTAAAGATTTGAGAATAAAATATTATACCAGACCCTTTTAAAATTATAGGATAAAGAAATGTCTAAAAGTACAATTTCACTGCATATAAAGATATAAGGATTTAAATATGCTCATAAATACGCTCATAAAAGATGTAGATGGTGTGACTGAAATGATAAACAATGCCTAGCACGTAATAGCTGAAGGTGATGCAATTTTTAGAAATCAATCTAATCACAAAAGCAGAAAATGCACAAAAAGGAAAAACAGGAAATAATGAAGACATGCAAATAAAATAGAAATATTTGTAACAGAAGGTATTGTTCAAATTATACAAAAATTTCTGAATGTAATAAACAATAAAACAAATACAATAGAACTAGATGATGCATATTATAACACAAAATATGTAAATTTTCACACAGTTCCCAAAAGTGTGTTTACCCATCCACAAATGAACAAAACAGTAAGCACGGAAATTGGTGGGAAAGTCCAGCTCTTAAATATGAAAGGATGCAATAAAATGGGAATAAAAACCTTATGTACCATTCATGCAAGTGCAAAGAATTCCCACAGCCACTTTATGATGGAAAAGGAAAACATCCAGCTGATATATTCAGGCTTTTTGCTCAGGAAATAATTGCAAAGTAAAGCTCATGGGTATCACCTCTTTTCTTCTTATTAATAATTTCAAATGTAAATACACAGCACCAGAGGAGATATTGTAATATGTTAGGCACATAAACTCTTGCTGCAAGGGAGTGTTTGTGAGAAATCCATTGGTTTAAATCTTCCTCATCTGTATTGGGTAAGCACAAATATGCCTGGTCTTATACACAGAAATGAAATTTCCTCATTTCAGAGATAATGCACAATCTCTCTGCTCCTCTTAATTGCAAAGATCCTTGAAAATATGTCCTATTTTCCTGAAAATGACACTACATTTCATATCCCTTTTTCTGACTGTGGTTTCCACTGTGTTTGTCTACCAGCAATGACTTAGGAATGCTGAGTTTAGCTGAGACTTCACGTTTTGACATCATAAATAAATTAATTAGATAAGCAAAGAAAAAAAAACCCTGAAAATAGCACTTTCTCTACTCAGAGCTAGGCAAGTTTGGCTGTCACAGAAATCAGATAAATGTTCTTGGCTTCCGTTCTCTGAACCTCTCCTACTGTTTATGGTAGAATCTCAGACTGACCTGGTGGAGGATGCTGAAAGGAGGGTCTCTGGAAGACTTAGAACCTCCCTGAATGGTTTTGAAGCTGGAGACCGGATCTCTGTCCCTAGCACTGGTTCTCGAGCCAGACACAGAACTTGGGGAATTTACAAATTATGGATACATTAGCAGAGGGGATATATACAGCTCCTGAGACCTTCTCGTTAGGTCTCTATGCTATCTCTCTCTCTTCTCACCTCTCTCTCTCATTACCTCAACCCCTTGGGCACATCATTTCCCTGTGAGACACTCTTCTATAACAGGTCAAACATCATAGAAATACTGTGTTCATTGTTTCTCTATGAACTGTTACATCTTCCAAAGATCTCATCGCCTATCATCTTATCTCAGTCCCATGTTAAATGCATTCCCAGGTCTTGCAACAGCTAACTTGTCTTCAGTGCCCTTTCATGTGGAAACTCTTGACTTGTGTTGCAGACACAGGTTCTGTTATGTCCAGAAAATCCCTTTTCTGTCTTCAAGAAAACCAAAAACTGTCACCTGTTGGTTATAAAGTCGTAAGTGTTATACTTTTTGGCTTAATGACAGATTTGCCAATACAATTAGAAAAGTCATGCTTATCAAACACATTATGAGCAGTTATTCAATCCTTCCATCACAAAGCTATTGCAATAGTATGTGATAAACTTGAATCTCCTTCTATATATTTACCTAGACCTGTGCTGTGTCAATTTTCTCTTTGTTTTCATAAAAATCAATTCAAAGCAACCTCAGTGAAGTGCACCGCTAGTCCCAGCTACTTGGGAGGCTGAGGTGGGAGGAACACTAGTGCCTATTATAGTAGGGTCAGTTTGGTCAGCATAGCAAATCTCATATCTTAAAACAAACAAAAATAGGTGTCTAGTATATGTTGGTAGATACTGTTATGATATCATTCTCTGCTTGCAGAAATAGGGCTCAGGAGTGTGAGTAATTGATCAAAAAGTACAAACTAAGTACATAGGGTTGATCTAAATTGAAACTCACTGAGATGTTCCCAGTTCTGCTTTGGATAGGTAGTCCCATTCATGGACAATTTTTATCTCTAGTGGACACTTAGATATGTCAAATTCCACTTGACTCAGCTATCTCTCCCCTAGTATGACTACAGAACAATTAAGGACATCATACCATACATGTATAGCCACATTTACAGCAGCACACTTCACAATTGCTAAATTGTAAAAACAGTCTAGGTGCCCATCAATGACAAACAGACAAACAGCAGAGCACAGTTGGCATGAAGAAGGATAAATTTGAAATAATTTCTAGGAAATTGAACCCCTAATACTGAGCAAAATAAATCAGACACAAAAAGTTAAATATTTTGGTTTCCTGAATATAAGAGATCTTTAATATAAATAATTTAAATAGAAAACTAGAAGATAGATGGTAGGGAACAGGGAGGTAGATATCCTGGAGATGGGAAGCAGATTTGGGGATAGAAATATATCAAGATATTATTTACATGTGTACAATTATCCAAAGCAAGTGTAAATATTTTTGCAAACATACCCTGAGGAAAAAGTGTGGGGAAAAATAATATAAACAGACATAAATAATGAGAGAGAAAACATGTGTTACTTTGCTACTGCAACAAAACAAATCATAACACACTAAGTGCCTTCTATTCTGTGGGTGAGAATTCAGGTGTGTGAAGTGGTCAGATCACTTGCTCACTATCTGACATTGGCTGAATCAAACCATAGATCATGATGTGTTCTCATCGGGAGCTCAGCAAACTCATCGAGTCTCATTCAGACTCAGTGTTGTCAGAAGCAGCTGCTGATAGTGGAAATGAGGTCCTATTGTCCCATCGGTGGTCAGGAAAGGCCCATTTGTCCTGAGTTTCTGCCATTGGTGTCTCTCAAAAAACTTGTCTTCTTGTTACCTCAAGGACAGCGGAGCAGTGCTGATACTCAGACACCCTCCCTAGACATCCCAGAGACATTAACCACCTCTGATACTTTGTGCTTCTATCATTTTTTTGTATCTTCAATGCCTGTTCCTCTGTTGTCCTTCTCAACACTGGATATTCTCACTCTCCCACTAATGTGACCAATTTGACCAAAATATCCTACTGACTATATCTCAGACTACCTCTCCTATCACAATCGTCTATGCATTTTTATTAATCCAGCAAATATGCATTTTACACTTACTGTGTCCTGCGCATGTACTCCCTGCCTTCATCATATTTGCATTTGGCTATGGAGTGAATGAGTCACAGAAGAAATCAAGGAAGAAATTTAGAAATTTTTGGAAGTTAATGATAATGCCTATAATACAGAAAAGCTCCGCAACTCTATGAAAGCAGTCTTAAGAGGAAAATTCATAGCAATAAATTCTTACTCTAAGAAAAACAGTGCAAGCTCACATAAATAATCTTAAGAGGATCCTTAAGATACTTAAGCAACAACACTCTAAATCCAAACCAAAATTCAGAAGGGAAATCATAAATATTAGTGTGGAAGACAAGAGACATTACAGTAACCATTGTTGATTCCCTAGTGTCTGGTTTTGAAGTCCCATACTGATTTCATTCTTTCATTTTGATCGGTTTTATACTATTTGGTTTTGTTTGAATTTATTGTGGATGAAGACATGGACAGCTATTTCGAAGAAAACAAGAGGTATTATGGTAGCCACTGTTGATTTCCTGTTGTCGTGTTTTGAAACTCTGTGGTGCTTGCACTGTTTACCTCTGATCTAATTTGTTCTTTTGTTTTGTTTTGCTCTGTTCTATTCTCTGTTGTCTGCCTCAGTGTTTTAAAAAGTTGACCTGCATTAGAAATAGCGATTATTATTAGTTGAAGAAGAGGTAAACAAACAAACATAAAAAAGATGGATGAAGGGAAGCAGAATTTGATTAGCACATGCTACGTAGATGTGTGGAAATACTTTATTATGTGGAACCCTATGAATAGTACAACCAATATGTGTTAATCAAAAGTAAAGCAAAACAAAACACATAGCAGTGCCATCAAGTCACACTCTGAATATTTCCCGTTTACATCTACATCCACCTCCTTCCAATCTCAGCGACTGACCTCTAAACACAATATTCTGTTCATCATTTACATATCATCATTTCACAAATGCTGAGTAAAAAATATTCACCTGGGAAAAATTGTCTACTGATGATCTTGGGAGCCTGTTTCTTTCTTTCTTTCTTTCTTTCTTTCTTTCTTTTTTTTTATGATGGCGAACACAAGCTGAAGTAGAAGAAGTTTCCTAAAAAGGAGACTACTTCCAAATGACCAATAATGCAACACTTTATTATGTTGAAGTCTTTATTATCAGGAAAAGTGCTTAAGGAGGTGATACACAAAGGGGTGATAAATACACCAGTGGAAAGTTGTACTAGATTTTCTTTCCACGTAAAATTACATAATCACTTTTAGTTATCAAGTGCAGTTTTTTCCATATTTATATAAATTCAATTTTTAGTAAAAGAAAAGTTACTTAGTAAGATATGACACATTTGAGAAGAAATTGTTCCTAAGTGTGTATGTTTTATGGGATAAAAAAGAGTTTCCAAATACTGGAAAGATGAATTTGGAAAATGAACCTGCTTGCAGGTCCTAAAAGAAATGGGGGTCTCGAGGAGAGGGCATGGAGATGGGGGAGGGCAAGGCTGGGGAGAGAGAAAGGAAGACAAGACGAGTATCCGATCAAGTCTTCGTTTATTGCGGAAATGTTCAAGGTTTATGTAGAAACGGGAGTGGAAGCTGTCATCGTATGGGGGCGTGGACAGGTCGTCGTCATTTCCCGGCGGGACAGGGGAGGATCATGGGAAATGTAGGCTGACGCACCGGATGCCCACAGGCCAGAGAGGCGGGGCGGCAGCTGTGAAGCTTTACCGCTCTCTACAGGAAAAGATGAAAAATTGCAAGGGAAGCAGGGGAGGCATCATCAAGAGCAACAAATGGTGCAAGTGAATTGCACAGTTCAGCACCACAGAGAAGCTGAAATTAAAGAAATGGAAACCCCAGGGGAAACATAGAAGGAGCAAGCTCTTCTTCCACAATGAAACCCAAGGATCCAGGTTCTGGCTCTGAGGCACTGAATCCTGCAGTCCTGGTGCTTCTTCAATCTCATACAGTGGACCTCTTTCTAGTTTCCCTCCCAAACAGCGTTTTCAGAGCTCTCTTGATGTCTTTATTCCTCAGACTGTAGACAAAAGTGGTCAGCGTGGGGGTGACCACGCTGTACATCACTGAGGCTGTTGCAGTTGAGCGTGAATTTGGGGTAACAGCAGAACTGAGGT
Source organism: Dasyprocta punctata (assembly GCA_004363535.1). NCBI lineage: Eukaryota > Metazoa > Chordata > Mammalia > Rodentia > Dasyproctidae > Dasyprocta > Dasyprocta punctata. The sequence continues at coordinate 32,635 of RJWM01019479.1, read as the reverse complement.
ACACACCTAAGCTTGTACAATAAAACAAGGAGACCACTGAGAAGTGAGATGCACAAGTAGAAAATGCTTTATACCTCCCCTGAGCTGATGAAATGATCCGTATCATGGAAATTTTCTTAGAGTAAGAGTAAAGGATTCCAGCAAGAATCCAGCAAACATTAGCACAGTTGTAAAATACATCACCACATCATCAAGAAAGGTATCAGAACAGACATGATGGACCACCTGGTTAAGTTCACAGAAAAAGTGAGGGATTTCCAGTTCTGCACAGAAGGACAGAGGCAGCACCATTAAGCTCTGTAAAAGGGCATGGAGGGTGCTCACAGTCCAGGACAGCAACACCAGCCATGCACACAGCTGAGAATTCATCATGGCTGTGTAATGCAGGGGGTGACAGATGGCCACGTATCGGTCATAGACCATCACAGTCAGCAAAAGTATATCCAGTCCTACGAAGAGTACAAAAAAGTTCATCTGGGTGATGCAGCCTGCATAGGTAATAACTGTGCTGTGGGTGTGAATGTTCACCAGCATCTTGGGCACAGTGGTGGAGGTGGACCAGATGTCCACAAAGGACAGGTTTGAGAGGGGAAGTACATGGGCGTGTGCAGGTGGGAGTCTGAGATTGTGGCCAGGATGATGAGCAGGTTCCCAAGCATAGTGGTCAAGTGCATGGAGAGGAAAAGTCCAAAAAGGATGGGCTGCAGTTCTTAGTGCTTTGAAAATCCACGAAGAGCAAATTCTGAAACCTGTGTGTCATTCTTTGATTCCATGTAGTTGAAAAGACTGAGAGAGAGAGAGAGAGAGAGAGAGAGAGAGAGAGAGAGAGAAGAGAGAGACAGAGACAGAGCGACAGACAGAGAGACAGGCAGAGAGACTGGGGTGACTGAGAAAAAGAGAGAGAGACAGAGACAGAGAGAGAAGAATTACAAACTTTTAAATACTATCAGTTACATTTTATGGTTAAGATGCTATATTATTTTTAAATTTCATTAATGGATTTTTGCCCCTTAACTGATTGTGCTATATCTGATTAAGAATTTCTTTCCAGTGTTCAACCTTTCATCAAGACCTCCTGAGTTCAATGATAGTAATGAGAAATTCCTTTATTCAATGGAAGAATAAAAGTCAAAGGCAAACCTGTTACAGGGACATTCTGACAATGTCTGATTAGGGCAGAAAACCAAGTATTGATATAATTTATAGATGGAGAATACAAATTTAATAACTTGTAAAATAGAAGAAAATGCTTGGGTGAAAAAGGAAGCAGGTGAAAGGAAGAGAGAAGATGAAGATATCATCTTCTTTGTTTTCAATCTGGAATTCAGGGAAGACCAGCAAAGAAGGCATCAATTTTTCCTATTTATCAGTACATGTTTTCTATATTGATGATTGCATTCTTCATGGCAAGGTCGCGCTTGTATGTAACATACCCTAAGTCTTTTTACTTCTCCCTGCCCTGCCTTCTCTCCACCTTCCTCGCAGCTCTGCTTCCCCCTCCCAGTTGCAGAAGATTTATCACCTTAACTCAAATATCTTTTATTTTATTCTTTAAATTATTTATACTTGGGGTTTCTCGTGTGAGAGAATGGCAGTAAGAGTGCTACTGACTTAGTAGTTTCAAAACAATTACGAGAAATAGAATTCAATTGTAATATAAACCTAATCTTATGTAAAGGTGTAAAGTAGTAACAATGTAAGATATCAGCATGAATCACTCCTTTCAGGTTAAATTGCCAAAACTTGAAAACAGGACTAAACAACAGAGTCTTTAAAATGCTGGGAAAAAGAAGTAACTAAAGGTGTTATTTCATCTTATGTAAAGATGGAAAGATCCCAAAATTCTTATGAAAAGTTAACAGGTTACTTCGGTCAAATAAGAATGCCTATCAAAAGAAGATTGGAGAAAAGACAACTTTTTGAAATGATCAAATAAAAAAAGTACAATATGGAACAATGCAATCACAGAGAAATGAAAATAAATCAGAAATATACAGAACAAGTATTTTACTTCTCCAATGAGGCAGAGGAGCTTTCTATCCTTAGAAAATCATGACCAAAGAGCAACCTAAGCAGAGGATATATTTCAAAACACAAATCTGTAAACTTTCACACATTCCCCAAACACATTTACAAATACATAAATGAACAGAAAGGAAGCATTCAAACTGGTGACAATCTACAATTCTTAAGTTTGAAAGAATGCAATAAAATCAAGGATAATTCCAACAGAACATTTTCAGCAAATTAAATGTTTAACAAACTCATATAGTCAGCGTCTTAACTGAAGAAATAATCACAAAATACCTTCATTAGTATATCTGCATTTTTACCCATTGGATAATTTTTAAATGTGAATACACAGAATGATATGAGGTACTACACTATGAGCGACAAATAGACTACTGTTTTATGGGAGCATTTGCAAGAAATCCGTTGAACTAAGTTTTGCCCATTATGGAAACATGTTCAAATATACCCCATCTTGTAAATAAATACAAAGTTCTCTCATTTTATTGTGTGTGTCTCCATATTTATTGCTTAATTTCTCTATTTCTGTTAATTGCAAAGACCTTCACAATCATATAGTACTTTTAGTGAAATGATATCACCTCATACATTCCATCTTCTAACTGTCCTTCCATTATATTCACTTCCTTATCAACAATGATCCTCTAATACCAAATTTAAGTGATATTACTTTCTAAAAGTTATGAATAAATAAAGCAAACAAGGAAGGAAAGCACCCATTAATTGAAATCTCTCAGTTCAAGGTTAGGCTGGTTTAACGGTCAGGAGACCTTAGGTAAACATGTTTGGCTTCCAGTCTCTGAGCCTCTCTTAGAGTGTATGTTGGACTCTCAGACTAACCTGGCCATGAACTCTGAAAGGAAGGTCTGCATATGAAAGTCCTAATTCTTTCCTAAGCTATTGGTGATAGGGATTGGATCTCTATTCTTCCACAAGACCCTTGGAACAAATCACGCGCTGGTCTCTGCTCCAGACTTAGGACTTGGAAAGAGAAAACCATATCTGGTTCATACATTCTGAAGACGATAGCAGAGGGGGTATATACAGCTCCTTAGACCTTCTCATCAGTGACATCCTTTATTATTGCAAACTCTGGGCACATCATTCCCATGTGTGTCATTGCTGTGTGGAGAAACAAATTTGTTCCTGCAGATTATATTTTCCAAAGACACCAGTGCAAAAGTCAAGGGAATCCAGTTTCATTATTACTTTATATGAATTCTTAGGCCTTTAAGAGATCCAAACTTCTAATGTCTTATCTCAGATTCATGTTAAAATTTTCTTCCAAAACTGACACTGAGAATTCTGTCTAGATGGGGCCTTTGCATCTCCAAAGCTTGCAGTTCATGTTGGAGAAAGATTTTGATATCTTCAAGAACTTGTCATTTTACTTTTCAACAAGGGGAACTCTGATCTTTCAATTAGCAAACCATGGTTGGTACTCCCTTTGGCTTCATGGTCCTTTTCCAATACAATTAGGAAATTCATATTGATTGCACAGGTTGATATTTGCCATTAATTCCTTCACTTATAAAATATTTGATAATTGCACAGTGATGTATTTAGATCATTAAATACCTGTTTCCTTAAGATTAGAAACTTATAAACATGTTCTCTTTTCTATGCAAGTCCATTCTGGTCACCTAGATCATGTGCACCTGTCATCTTTGCTACTGAAGAGACTCAGGCAAGAAAATCAGTAAGTACCAAGTATTCAGGGCCATCCTGGGAAGCCCAGTGAGACCAAGTGATTCAAATAACAACAAAGTATAAAAGTTTATTGCATGTGGTCAATGCTATTAAGATGTCATTCTATATTTTCAGAAATGGAGATTAGAAGGAAACAAATCTAGCCAAAATTATAAATTGGATTATAGCAATTGTTTTAATTAAAAGGCAGGCAAGGTGTTTCCTGTTTTACACAGAAAGCCTCATCCAGGAACAATTTTATGTTTAATGGACATTGGGAAATATCTGGGGAATTTGCTTCTCACCACAGGATATGCTACAGTCATCTACTGGATCAATACTCCCATATACCGAGATTGCATTATACTTTATTTTTCCTATCAATCTATGTTTTGGTATTGTCCTCTCCTTTATACTTCCCAGACTATTTTGACCTCTGTCCTGCTCTGTTTCTTGGAGGTCAACTTTTCTAGCTTCCACATGTGAGAACATTTGGTATTTTTCTGTCTGTCCCTGGGTTATTTCACTGAATGCACCATAATGCCCTCTAGGCTCATGCAAGTCATTTGAGATGACAGGATTTCATTATTTTTATTAAAGAAAATTATTTTATTGTATATGTGTGTATACTATATTTCCTCTATCTTTCGTTGAACAATTGGCTTCATTCCCTATCTTGACTGTTCTGACAAGTGATACAAGACACACAGGAGGGCAGAAGCCCCCTCTATGTACTGATTTTCTTTCCTTTGGATGTATTTGCAGTAATAGTATAACTGGGTCATATGGGAGTTCTACTTTGGAAGTTTTTATTAATCTCCATATTCTTCCATAATAGGTGTAATAATTTACATTCTCATCAAGGATGTATAAAATTTTCCATTTCTTCAAATACTCAACAGAATGTTAATTTTTGTCCCTTTGAATATAGTCATTCTTGTTAGGGTGAAGTGGCCTGTCTCACAGTGCTTTTGATTGACATCATCCTTATAATTAGTGATGTTGAGTGTTTTTTGTATGTATCATCTGTGAGAGACACATCTGAGGTCATTTGTTGTCATTAAAACCAGATTGCTTATTTGCTGCTGACCTATTTGAATTTCTTGCAGATTCTGGATATTAAGAGCTTCTCCAATGAATATTTGCAAATAATTTCCAACTCTTTGTAGGTTCTCTCTTCTCTCTCGATTACTTACTTTGCTGTTGTGCACCCTCTTATTTTCATATAATCCCATTTATCTACTTTTTCTATTGTTGGCTATGACTGGGGTCTGTACGAAATGTTTTTTTCCTTTCCAATATCCTGAAATATTTTCTCTATGTTCCCTTCCAGTAGTTTCAGAGTTTCAGGTCTAAAATTTGGGTATTTTATCCACTTCAAATTGATTTTGTGCATGGTACGATATAAGCATCACTCTTCTCTAATGAATAGCCTGTCTTTTCAGCACCATTTGTGAAGTGAATTTACTTCCTCTAATGTGTGTTCCATGGATTCCTATTGAAAATCATTTAGTGTTAAATACATATGTGTGTTACTTTTCTCCATTTCAATTCACTGATCTCTATGTTTGTTTTAGTGTGAGTACCATGCTGTTTGAAGTACTGAAATTTTGTAATAAACTCTGGAATGAGGCACTATGATTCCTCTATTGGTATTGGGGTAGGAATTGCATTAAATTTGTAGACTGCTTAGGGAAACATAGAAATTTTGACAATATTAGTTTTCTGGGTCTACATTGGCTCCTCTTCAATTTTCTTCATCAGTGTTTTATAGCTGTTTTGCAGAGGTCATTCATTTCCTTGGTTAAGTTTATTCCTATATATTCATCTGTAGGTGTATTACAACAAATTTAAATGTATGTTTCCATGATTATGTTTTAAATCTACATAGTGAGCAAGAAATTTAGTCAACTGTCCCTCAGAAAAAGGACTTCTACCTGGAATATATAAAGAATCGAAAAAAAATCAGACCCACCTAATTCAAAGACCCAGTCCAAAATTGGGCACCTGAAATGGATACACACTTCTTAGATGAAGAAACACAAATGACACATAAACATATGACAAAATGTTCAACATCATTGGCCATTCAAGAAATGCAAATTAAAGCAACACTGAAATTCCATCTCACTCTAGAAAAAGAGGCTATCATTAAGATATCAACCAATAACAAATACTAATGGAGCTGTGAAGAAAAAAAAACAATTATCCGCTGTTGGTGGGAGTGTAGACAGGTACAACCACTGTGCAAATCAGTGTGGAGATTCTTCAAAACTAGAATTAATGGTACCATTAGACAGCCATTCCCCTTCTGGATATTTTCCCGGAATATTTTAAAAAATCGTAGTAAAGACATATATGTGAGCCCATGTTTCTAGCAGTACAACTTGTAATAGCTAAATCTTGGAAACAGTTGAAATGCCCATCAAGTGTGGAAGGGAAAAATATGACATGGTATTTTATACGATGGAGTACTACTGAGAAAAAAGAAGGAAAAGCTTGAGGCTTTGATAGGTAAATGGACACAACTAGAGACCATATTGATCAGGGAAATAAATCAGCCTCACCTGTGGAAGTATGCAGTCTTCCTAATGTAAAAAACTGAAAGAGTAAATAAGGATAAAAATGTAAAATAGATATCATGAAGGAAAAGAAACTGATCAAAAGTAAAGAACAACTGGGATGGGGGAAAGGAGAAAAAAGAGAAAAGAAAAGAATTTAAAATATGTGTATATATGTGTGTATATACATATATATTTATAAGATAGCTAAGATAATTATACTACTAATTTCTATTATCTCATTTAAAAGAATGGTTTGTGCTTATATTGTTTGATCAATTTTGTATACCTATATCTTATACCTTGAGTAATTGCTTTGAAGATAACAACACACACTATATTGACTGTTGTTAATTTTCTATTGTCTTGTTTGAAATTCTGTCTCATTGTTTTTACTGTTTTTCTCTCTTTAAAATGTAAAAGAGTCTAGATTTCTACTGGTGTTTTGAAACCCGAATGAATTTATGTTGATTTTATTTACTACAACATTACTTAATTTCTTTTGCCACTTATAAAATTTTTATGGAATCCATGTTCTTCATCCATTCCAGTTGTATGCTTTTGCTTCTTTCTCTTGTGTGATTGTTCTAAGCATTCCAGTACTACTTGGAATAAAAGTGATAACAGTTTTCATTCTTCTCTCTTCATAGGTCTTACAGGAATCACTTCTACCTTTCTCTGTACTGCATCATGCTAATTGTGAGTTGCTCATGTATGACCTTTATTGAGTCTAGGTAGGTTCTCTCTGTGCCTTGTTGAGTATTTTTATTATGAAGGCATGAGGACTTTGTCAAATGCTTTTTTGGCATCTATTCAGATGATCACATGCTTTTTGTCCTTTCTGTTAATGTCATATAGCACATTAACTGACTTCCATACACTGGACCATTCTTGCATCTTTGTGGTAAACATCATTTGACCAGGATGTTCAATAATTTTCAGATTCTGTTAGATCCACATTGCTGTTATTTTGTTGGGAATATTTTCACCTATGTGCAGGAGAGTTTCTTTTTCCCCAAAGCCTATCCAGCACTTGTTATTAGTGTTTTTCTTGATCCTGGCCATTATTTCTGGAGTGAGATGGGATCTCAGTGTTGTTTTAATTTGCATTTCTCTAATGACCAATGATATTGAACATTTTTTCATGTATTTATTTGCCATTTGTGTTTCTTCCTCTGGGAAGTGTGCATTCATCTCAGATGCCCATTTTTGGATTGGGTCATTGAATTTCAAGGGTCTGATTTTTAAAAAATCTTTATATGTTCTAGATAGAAGTCTTTTGTCCGGGGGGCAGTTGACTAAGATTTTTTCCCAATTGGTGTGTTTTCCTTCCACTCTGTTGGAGATTTCCTTTGACATGCAAATACTTTTTAATAAGACAAGGTCTGAGTCATTGATTCTGGGAAGTATTTCTAGTGCAGTTCAATTTTTGTTCATGAATCCTCTGCCTACCCCTATGTCATCAAGAGTTCTACCTACCTGTATTCCAGCAAATTTAGTGTTTCTGTTTTAGTATTTAGATCTTTGATCCATTTTGACTTTAGTTTAGTGCATGGTGATAGGCATGGGCCTTGTTTTAACTTTTGGCATACGGAAAGCTAGGTTTTCCAGCACCACTTATTAAAGAGGTTACCTTTCTTTCAGTGAACATGTTTGGTCACTTTGTCAAAGATAAGGTGGCTGAGTGTGTTTGTAGTTGTGGCTGTATCTTCTAATCTATTTCATTGATCTTCAGGTCTGTTTTTATTCCAGTACCATGCTGATTTTATCACAGTAGCTTTGTAGTATAACTTTAAGTCAGGGAATGTGATGCCCCCTGCCCTGTCTTTTTTGCCCAGAATTGCCCTTGCTATTCTAGGTATTGAAGGGTGCAAATTTTCTAAGAGTAGTTTTTAGTTTTTAGGAAGTCATTTTGTGAATGTAGGGGTATGCTAATGGCCTTTACTGCAGTAATCATTTTTTAATGTATATGTATATGAAAATCTGATTTTACGCATTAAATATGCTGGTTTATTTAAAAAGGTTAATACATTTCTGGAATTTTTCTGGAAGCTACACAGAAGAATCCATATCTTTTCCTGCTCCATTGTCTCCTGGCTACCTGAAGTTTTGTTCTCACGGTCCTCCTCTGTATCAAAACCAGAAGTGAAGACAGCCTCTATTTATGAATAGGTCTGTGTTAGTTATCTTTCATTGCTAGAACAAAACAACTGAGAAAATCATCTTTGAGGGAAGAGACACTTATATTCCTCACTGTTTCAGAAGGCCGAGTCCATGTTCCCATGGCTTAGTTGCTTTTGCATTTGTGGTGCACATTGTGTCGGAGAATGTGTGGTGAAACAATGATGCTTATCTTACGGTGGCTGGAGACAGAAAGACAGAGAGGCAGAGAGAGAGGCAGAGAGAGACAGAGAGACAGAGAGAAAATGAAAGAGAGTGACGTGCCAATATCTCCTTTAAGCCACAGTCCCGAGCATGTAACTAAGTATTTGCCAATGAAGTTGACTAGAACTTCAGAGAAGAACTGATGCTAATGCTGTTTGAACTCCTTCATGACACTGAGAGTGAAGGAGAACTCTTAATTCAGCAGAGTGACTTCTGGAGGTATCAGGTGCTTTTTACACGCCACAAACCAGTGCTTTGAAGAACCAGGAAGTGTCATTAAGATAGATTCCTCAGTGCTACACCTTAGAAAAATACTCTAAACCTAAGGGGATATAATGCTCTAGGAGATATTTTTCTGAAAGCCATGAGAGTTAACAAAGAGGAAGGAACAAAAAGTAGTTTTACTAACTCCGAAACTGATGATGTGAGAACATAAATCAAAAGGAATAATTTCTTGTCTTTTCATGTCGGTTTCCCACAGGGAAATCAGGAATTTAGAGGATGACGTAACAAGTGAGATGAGTGCCTGCTGAGCAGTTAAAGGCACCTGCGACCATCTCTTTTCATGTTCCTCAGAGTGTACAGATCTGAGTTGAAAAGGACATAACGATTTCTTTTTGAGGTCTTAAGTTTACATCGGGAGGTACTCCTTTTTTTTTTTTTTTGGCTGCATCTTTTTGGAGGACAGAGCTTTAGTTTGCAATTCCACCTTTCAGAGAATAATTTGTACTTCTGCACTGAAAATTTATTCCTAACGATTGTATTCAGGTGAGTCAGAGATCACAGTAGGTATTGCATGAGAAGACCAAACTAAAAAAAAAAAAAGATATGGTCCCCACGAATGTTTATGTGAAGGCAGTTGAGAATCAGCCTGAGCTAAACTTGAGCAGATCTTGCTGTGATTGCTATTTTTTCTGATTAACAATTCATGATACGGTGTTAATTCATAATCTTAAAACAAATCTGACTAACAGACTTTTATTATTACCAAAGACTTAGTGGGAAGAGGAAATAGTATGTAAAAGTGCTTCCAGGAAAAGAACGTAAACTCAAGATCCTAAAAATTAATGGAGTGGATCAATGGGGTGTTGGTTATGGAGGAAAATGAAAGGAAATGTGGTTGTGGCTATGCTTCAGTTGAAATATATTTGACTTTATTTCTCTATCACTGAGAAAGATGCAGAGGAAATAATTCTCACATATTGCATCATGCAATAGCAGTTCATGAGACCTCATGTTCAGGGTTTTATGTATAACTTTGCGTACTCACATAAGAATTGTTTAATAAGGCAATGACTTGCCTAAGAGCCTTTCTTCGCAATGGCTTTCATACTTGAGAGGCAGAAAATATTACGAGTTTGTTAGTCGTCTCTTCTCTGTTACACAGTATCTGTGCCAGTCTTTCCCTTTCACATTCTGTGGGAGTGTTTTTATTTTTGTTGTTATTTTTACAATGTAGTTTTCAAACGAAGTCTTGGAGTTTTAAAATTTTCTTTCGCAAACATTTTCCCATTTAGTTCCTTTGTGTATGTATAGATGTATTCATTGGGCATGAAAATTTACAAATTTTTTGGTGGAATGTATCCACTTGTCATGAAATATATTCATGCTGTGTATTTTTCTGGGAGAAGTAATTCAGTAGTGTCTACTTGTGAATCTTTGCTTTTAATAAAAACATAATGATGCTTCTTCTCCATTTTTTTGCTATGCAGTCATATTTTGTACATATTTCAAACTTGTTTTTGCATCTCTTGGCTGTTTTTTTTGGATACATGTACTGCTAAGGCACCAGGTTCAGTCATCATCTGGAAGACATTCCTTCTGTACCATTTCAGTAAGACTGTATTTGACTACACATCTTTATAAGGGAAAAATTATAACTGTAGATAATGTTACTTCTAAGTATTTTAGAAGACTTCTTCTCATATTACATTATTTCCAGGTCTCTGTAATATAATCCTGAGTTTTAAACCCATATTCCTATCATAAAATTATTATTGTTTTATATCTTTTTTACATGTTTTAGATTTTCATGTCTTAAGCAGTGTGTGCTTTATGCATGTGTTCAAACATCACAGTGAACTTTATTAATATGGGAAATTAATGAATATGAAAAAAATTTCATAAATTAAAAAGTCATTGTAGTAGAGATTGAAATAATGACACGAGATTAATATGTAACCTATCTTGATTTTATTTCATTTCTCTCCCTCATACTTTTTCATCCCTTTTCCCGCTCCAAGAATTCTGCCTTTTTTTACTGTTTATTTATACTTGGACTTACCATATGACATATTTTCTATATCTGATTTATTTCTCTTTATATCATGGTCTCAAGGTCATCCATTATCCTGCAAATGACTCAGGCTCATTCTTTTTATGGGTGAATAAAATTCCAATGAAAATAATGGTAATTATACTAATTAAGATAGTCATTTTCTGTTGTGTAAGTTCTTAGTTTATGATTTGTTTTTTACATTATGTATTCATCTACAATCATGCAACTTTTGAATGAATATATAAATAGAACTTGTCACAATTGCACATTTATTGTGGTTGTTAAGTTCTTCTACATGGCATATTGTAAGTATTCTTATATCATCACCACAAGAATATTTTGTTCTTGTTAGGTTCAAACTGCAGTTCTTGGTTAGAAGTAATTTTGTCGGTCAGTGGTAGAGAAACTACTTAGCATGAACATGGTGCTGGATTCTGTGCCCAGCATAACACACACACACACACACACACACACACACACACACATGCGCACACACATATACACAAAGCCTGATACACACATGCACCATCTCCTGTCTATTCTCTCTTTCAAAACTTTTATTTTCTTTATGGATCCTTGATCATGTTGCATGTTACATAATCATCTCTGTTTTCAAGTAGAGGTAAGATTGTTGAGGCGGAATTGATACTTAGAGAGCCATAAATATTTAACATTTTGAATTCTGTGAGCATGCATATGCAAATATGTATGATAGCCTCAGCAGAAAAGTGACAATGATATGTGATATTCTTATTTGTATATATTCTTTGTCAACCATTGGGACGCAGGAAATTTTATGTTCTATTTGCTTTTTTTCTTTTAAAGAATATATAACAGAAATAAACCAATAAAAACAAACCAATGTAAGAGATACAGGATTTCAAAACATTATGAAATCGACAGTAGTTGCCATCATGTCTTATGATGTCTTCAAATTAGCTGCAGATAGCTTCAGACATAGTAGAAATCAAACAGACCAGAATAGAATAGAAACTATAAAAACAAAACAATGAATGTGATAAAGGACTTCAGAACAAGCCAACAGCAAATCCAAAATTGCTACCATAATGTAACTTGCTATCTTTGAAATAGCTTCTCCTGCCATGGGATTTAACATAATCAAACCAAACAAAAGAGAATAAAATCCAACCCAACCAAACAATGGAAATGATATAGGGCCTCAAAACAAGACCATAGGGAATCAACAATGATTGCAACCCTTAGAAGGAAACCCCCTCCATATGACACACTGCTTAGCAATATCCTCTGAACCTATGGTAAGAACACTGGCCCTAGACCTGCGATGTTAGGGCAACACCAAAGCACCATAGGCATCCAATCGCATTTCACCTCAATAGCTATCATCACAGCCTGTGTTTCTCAGGATAAGCCAGTCGCTTACAGGGGTAGGGGGGTCGGTACTTCTTGTTTGCCAGTCTGTAGGTTGAATGGGGCTGGGGTCTGGTTGTTCCCCGTCTGCCAGAGGCCCGTGTATGGTGCTGGTTCCCAGACAGGGCTTGTTTGCTGCTGTGGCCATTGTACCCTCTAATCCCAGTCTGTGAATGGTGCTGACTCATGGGGAGGGGCTTGGGTCAAGTTTTCCCCAGTCTTCTGGAGTGAAAATTTTATTCTTCAGCTTTTCCTAATTATTGCTCACACAGTACATAGTACATTGTCATAACTCAGTGTACATTTCTCAATTGTAAGAAGTAAATTCCTAGGGAAACTATAAAACATGATTTTTATTGGAGAAGGCTTAGATTGGGACAGAAATTTCAAATCAGGAAAGGCATGGAGGATTTTGTAAGGGGGCGAGATTCATAAAGTATAGAAATGGATATATAGATTGCAAAACTTAATTTGTGGAATTTCAATAGTATTAGTAATGTCCATTTCTTCAAAGTGTACTCATGTTGTTTTTCTATTTCAGGATAGTTGCATTCACCGTATGGAACTACGGAACAAAACCAGAATTTCAGAATTTCTTCTTCTGGGATTTTCAGAGGACCCGGAACTGCAGCCCCTCATCTATGGACTTTTCCTCTCCATGTACCTGACCACTGTGCTTGGCAATCTGCTCATCATCCTGGCCATCGTCTCTGACTCCCACCTGCACACACCCATGTACTTCTTCCTCTGGAACCTGTCCTTTGTGGACATCTGTTTCACCTCCACCACTGTGCCCAAGATGCTGGTGAACTTCCAGACCCAGACCAAGGTCATTAGCTATGCAGGTTGCATCACTCAGGTCTACTTTTTCTGGCTTTTTATTGAGTTGGACAATTTCATCCTGGGTGTGATGGCCTATGACCGCTTTGTGGCCATCTGTTATCCTCTGCACTACATGGCCATCATGAACCCCAGGATCTGTGGTTTCACCATTCTGGGGTCCTGGATTGTGAGTGTCCTGCATGCATTGTTGCAAAGCTTAATGGCTTTACAGCTATCTTTCTGTATGGAACTAGAAATCCCACAGTTCTTCTGTGAACTCAGTCAAGTGGTCCAAATTGCTTGTTCTGAAAACCTTCTCAATGACCTCGTGATATATTTTGTACCCATGTTATTGGCTACTGGTCCCCTCACCGGCATCCTTTACTCTTACTCTAAGATAGTTTCCTCCATACATGGAATGTCGTCAGCTCAGGGGAAGGATAAAGCCTTTTCCACCTGTGTGTCTCACCTCTCGGTTGTCTCTTTATTTTATGGTGCAGGCCTAGGAGTTTACATTAGCTCTGCCTCAGCCCACAGCTCACAGTCAGGTGCAATAGTTTCAGTGGTGTACACTCTGGTCACACCCATGCTGAACCCCTTTATCTACAGTCTGAGGAATAAAGATGTCAAGAGAGCTCTGATGAGACTCTTTGGAGTGAATCTAAAAAAGAATGCATTGTCTCCGGGCTGAGGAAGTGCCTGCAACTACAGGGCTCCAAACTTAGCACCTGAAGCTGAATTCTTCGATCACATTGTGAATGTAAACTCACTCTTTCTGTGTTTTTGTTGGAATTTCCATTACTCTGATTTCAACCTTTCTAAAATTATAACCAACCTAATTTTAATTAATTCTTTTTATTAGTGCATTTCAATTATACAGTATAATGCATTTCCTTTTGGCATAATTCTACATCCGGTGATATGCTTTGCTCTTCATTCCTTGTACCTATTACTTTACATATCCTAACACCTTTCACTTTCCACTGATTCCTTTCCTATTTAATAGTCTTCTTTCTACTTCCATGTCATCTTTTCCTAAGTTCCACTTAAGAGAGAAAAATTTGAAATAATCTTCTTTTTCAGACTGGTTTATTTTGCTTAACATGAGTATATGCAGTTCCACTCATTTTCCCCAAATATCACAATTTTATTGCTATTTTATGAGTCAATTAGTCAATATACCCATCATCCACTGTTGTGTCTATCTTCCTATCTGTCATCTACCTATTTAAGTATATATTTCACATATATCAAATTTTCTGTTCAGAACCTGGGCTGATTCTATAGCCTGGCTACTGTGAGTTACACCACAACAAACATGATTGTATAGGTGTCTCTATCCTATAATAATTTTCACTACTTGATTATATACTGAAGATCATTATAGTTGGTTCACATGGCAGTTCTTTTGTAGTTTTTCTGGAACCTCTATACTGATTTCTATAGTAGGTATACTTACATGTTCTCCCTCCAACTGAAAATAAAACTATTTTCTGCCCACACCCACATTTGTATTCTTCATTATACCTATTCTGACTGAGATAAAATGGATCTCAATATACTTCTGATTTGCATTTTGCTAATAGCTAAAATGTCAAACATTTTACATATGATTCTTGGCCATTTGCACTTGTTTTGATCAGTGTCTGTTCAGTTAATTTGAGTGTTTGTTACCTGGATTATCATTATTAGATTTGATGTTAGTTTTTTGGGTTCCTTATATGTTCTTGATGTTGTTTTCACAAGAATATTGGCAAAGTCCTTTTCCAGTTCTTTCAGATGTCTCTGTTGTTTCCTTTGCCATGTAGAGCTCTTTGAATTAATCTATTCCCGCTTGTTGATTTTTGCTACTGTTTTTTGTGCTATTGAAGTTTCTTTCAAAGGTCACTCCCTGAGCTTAGAAGCTGGAATGCTTTCCGTACATTTTTCCTACTAATTTCCAAGTTTCAGGTCTTATACTTATGTCTCTGATGTTTCTTGATTATAATTTTCATACACTTATTTTCAATCTTCTACAGGCAAATATTCAGTTTTCCCAGCATTATTTGTTTACAAGCTTGTCTTTCTACAAAGTTCACTTTCGGAATCTTCAGCAACAATCCAGA
The DNA here is from genome assembly GCA_004363535.1 of Dasyprocta punctata. Lineage (NCBI taxonomy): Eukaryota > Metazoa > Chordata > Mammalia > Rodentia > Dasyproctidae > Dasyprocta > Dasyprocta punctata. The sequence continues at coordinate 17,375 of RJWM01019479.1, read as the reverse complement.
GGGCTTTAGCTGCACAGGTTGATTCCTTTGTCCTCTATTGTATTTCCTTGGTGCACATCTCTGTTTTGATGGGTGAAGCTCTTTGATTACATTGTATAATATAATTTTAAACTGGGTCACGGGATATGAGAAAGGAAAGAAGCATCTGACTTGGGAGCATGTGGCTGGTCTGCCTACCCCTTCGCTCTCTTTGTGCCCTCTCTGACTCTGGTACACTGGGTCAGTTTGCTTCCCTGTCCTCCCTGTGTGTCTAGTAGTGTCCTTCTGGGCATCAAGGTGCCGCTCTCCACTCCAGAATGATTGCACCCAGCCAGGATCGTGCCCCGCTCCTACTCAGGCAGTGCTACTATTACCAGACTCACTGCCCGAGGGGAGATGTTGGGGCCCGGCGGTGCACAGTCGTGGTGTTGGTGGCGGCTGGCGACCCTGGGTCCTCTGCAGACCAATTCCTTGGTGGAGGAGAGTGGCGGGCGAGTAGTACTGTGCAGGCTGGCGGTGAGTGCAGAGGGCTTGGTCCTCCCGCAGGAGAGAGCGATTTGCCAGAAGCCATTCCTGAGTCAGGCCAGATATGCCTGGGGCTAAAACTGTTGCCAGCTTCCCCCAGCGGTTCCTAGCTGGATGCAGACCCACGGAGACTGCTTGGATGGCTGCGAGCCCGAGGAGGCTGCTCTCAGGTCAGGCCTCCTAAGGCTGTCTACTACTCCGTCCACAAACAGTTGCTGGCTTGTGGAGATACAGTGCCACAATATGGGTTGCTGTCTCCACAGACTGTCTACCAGTGAATCCAGAGAGAACCCCGGAAGTGGACTCTTTATTTTATTTTATTTTATTTTTTTTAGTGTGAGTGTGGTTTCTGCCCTCCTTTTGGGTCTGGTTTTGTTCTGTTCTCTTTTCTGTCTCTTTTGGCTTTCTTTTCCCTCAGTCTTCTGTAATGGTTTCCCGGAGTTGGTGGACCCATCTTTGTTCTCCAACCTACTTGCAGTCTCTTTTCCCTTTTCCCACTTTCCTGCCTTTTCTTAAATTCATTTTGGGTCCTCACCCTTGGAGACAAAATTGACATTTTGTGAACCTAAGTATTGTGTATGATTGTTTTGCATCCTGTTGTATGGATATAAATTCTGTTTATATGGTTGGGGGTTGTAAATTAGGGGTTGGATCAGTTTACTGTTTTGTTGCCTGTGTTTGGTGCTGTGGGTGCCACTGCAGCCAGAATTGACTCGATTGAACTGGATACCTGTTGGCCTTGCTGGTCCAGGACTGGGATTGACTGGGGGTCGCAGAGAGGGCTGGGGCATGGTGCCAAGGAACTAGGGACTGGGTTAGGTGAACAGTGGTTTCTCATCTCTGACAAACTGAGGAGGTGAGGTTTTCCAATAGACTCAGAGCTCAGAAACCAGTTACACCTGGAAGATATCTCCGGGAAGTGCTCATCACCTGGAAGCCCTTAACACCACCATTAAAGTAACCCACTGCAGGCAACTAACAGGTATCACTTTAGGAATTAAACTAAAAAAGAAAAGAAATGAGAAGACACTTAAACAGGTCACAGCCCCAGACACCCAGTTCACCAAAAGCAAACCCAGGGGGCAATAAGCCTGGAAAATCCGAAAGTCCTCTACAAGGTTTCTTCGAAGTGGTAACAAAGCAGTTGAATGAGGCGTTGGAAAAAAATGAAATCAGAAATAATCTTTCAAATAACCACACAGATTACCAAAATATACACCATGCTTAGTGATGTTAGGGCAGATACAGACAAAAAAATTAAACAAGCTTAAGCAAATTATGGAAGGACAACATGGGAAGCAAATGGATTCCATAAAGCAGATTCAGGTAGATATCCAGGAGAATAGAAACTCTATTGAAAGTATTTAAAGCAGATTAAGCCAATGTGAGGACAGGATCTTTGATATTGAAGACAGGCTTGCAGCCAGTGACCACGAAAAGAAAGATTCTTCAAAGCTAGCAAGGGATCATGAGATACTAATCCAGCAGTTGCTTGACGAGACAAAGAAAATAACTTAAGATTAACTGGAGTCAGTGAACAAGCAGGAGACACAACAAATGACATTAAAACATCTTTACGGGCATTGTGTCAGAAAATTTTCCTGGTAGAGAAAAAGAATTTGAAATACAAATAAGTGAAGCATATAGAACTCCAATTGGCAAAGATAAAAAAAAATCTACTTCCAGGCATATTATAGTCAAGATTCCAGAAATTCAACACAAGAATAAAATTTTAAAAGCTGTTAGGGAAAAGAAACAAATCACCTGTAAAGGAAAGCCCATCAGAATTACAGTGGACTTCTCAGCACAAACTCTGAAGTCAAGGAGAGCTTGGAGTGAAGTACTCCAAGTTCTAAAAGAAAACAACTTTCAGTCCAGATTGATGTATCCCACAAAACTATCTTTCAAAATTGAGGGAGAAACAAAATACTTCCATGAAAAGGAACAGTTGAGGAAATTCATGACCACTAAATCAGCACTCCAAAATATTTTGAAGGACATTTTAGAAAGGGATGATCAGTATTACAGCTCCATGAACATGAATAGAAAGAATCTACCAGGAAAAAAAGAAAACAACATGATAAAGATAAGTCAATACATATCAGTTTTAACAATAAATGTTAATGGTCTTAATTCATTAGTCAAAAGACATAGACTGGCAGAATGGATCAAGAAGCAAGATCTAACAATATGCTGTATACAAGAAACACATTTAATTAAAAAAGATACTCATAGACTGAAAGTTAAAGGATGGAAAACAATACTTCTTGCAACAGGAGTCCAGCAAAAAGCAGAGGTAGCTGTTGTATTTGCAGATAAAGTTAATTTTAAGCCGAGACTGATTAAGAGAGATGAAGGTCATTATATATTGGTAAGGGAACAATCTAAGGGGAAGAGATAATAATGCAACAAATACTAGCCCACCCAGTTATATAAAACAATTATTAATCGACATGACAAATCAAGTAAACCTTAATACAACTGTATTGGGGGACCTCAATACATTGCTGTCACAAAAAGACAGGTGTGGAGTTCTTGGGATCCTCTGGGTAGAGTATCACGTCATCTGAAACAAAATCTATGTATAAAAATTAGTTGTGACAGTCAGAGAAAAGGAATTTTGAGTAAAATGTAATTTTTTCAGGGTCACCTTCAGATTTTATTTTTAATGTGAAATGTTCATTTGAAAACAATTGTGTTAACAATTAGTTAGATAATATTTCATGTCTGTATTTTTTGTCTTAAATAATTTTTGGGAATATCCAATATGCTGATGATTGTTGCTGTTTTGTTGGGTGGGGTGAAATTGTTATGCTTTGATTTCTTGTTTTCCTTTTGTTTAAAATAAAAAAACCTGTGCTGTTATAAACATGATTGCACATATATCGCTGAGATAGGATGCTTTTAAGTCTTTTTGGAAGATACCGAGGGAGGCATAACTGGGTCCAATGGTGTCCCTACTTCTAGTTTTCTGAGGAATCTTCACACTGATTTCCACATTGGTTGCACCTTGAGACCATACTCTTAAGTGAAATGAAATGGACACATATGTGACTATAACATTGTCTCTCTGGTATAGGAAAAAGAAGGTGTAAATTACAACCAAGCTGTACAATAGATATTGTAAAATAGGAACTTGTTCTAAAGGAAAGGGGAACTACAGAGGGTGAGGGAAGAAGGAAAAGAAAAAATGAGAAAAGAAGGAAAAAATGAAAGTGAAACTCCTGTATGTTAGGAAAGGAAGAAGGGTTAGAGGAATGGGAGGGGAAAAAAGGACAAATTAAGGTACATCCTGCACAGGTAAAAATTCCCCATGATGAATGTAATCATTGTATATAACTAAATTGTACCAAGAAACTTAATTACATTTGAAGAAATAGACACAGTAAAAGCCTTCAATAAAGCTCAATGTGTCTTTATGATATGAGCCATGAAGAAACTTACCATAGCACAGTAAAAGTTACGTAACATTCAGTCATCATCCTGAATAGGGAAAAACTTAAACCATTTCCTTTAAAATCATGAATGAAACTTGAGTATCCCCCCATGACACTGCTGTTCAATGTAATACTTGAATTTTAGCCAGGTCAAGTGAGCAAAAGAAAAGATTAAAAAGTATCTAAATAGGGTCAGGAGTTTGGCTCAGGGGCTTAAGCGCCTGCCTGGCAGGCATGAAGTTGTGAGTACGATCCCTTTACCACACACACACACACACACACACACACACAAATCCAAATACGAATGGAAATGGTTGTATCAGCCCTATTTCCAAACAATGTGAACACAGAAGACACAAATGCCTCTATCACAAGGCATTTATATCTGATAAACTAACTCAGCAGATTAGCAGAATACAAAATCAACATAAATATATCAACAGAGTTTCTGTACACCAATAATGAAACTGCTGAGAAGTAAAAAAAGGGAACCACTTTTATTGGCAATATCTTCCAAGAAACCTCTGAATATATCTAACCGTAGAGCTGAAAGACCTCTACAATGAAAACTACACAACAATGAAGAAAGAAATTGAAGAAGACACTATAAAATGCATCAGGAGAATTAATATTGTGTCAGTGGAATTAATGCGATTAAAATAGCCCTATGAATGAAATCGATCCATATATTCAGTGAAAACTCCCAAAAAATCACTGAAAATTCCTAAAACAACTACAAAAAGCAATCAACACTCATTTAAACACAAAAGACCCAGAAGAGCCAAAGAAATCCTGAGCAAAAGAAACAATCCTGGAAGAACTGTTGACAATCGGCCAAATGTGGTGGACCTTGATTCAGATGGAAACCATGAAGCAGCAAAGTGAAGCTCTGCCAGCCGTCCTGAGGTCTCCAGGTGACACCAGGTAACGCTGGATGCCAGCAGTCAGCACAGCCAGCTGCCACTCACAGGGGCTGTCAGGTACAGTGGCCGCCAGTCATCATTGGACACCACCCTGACCCAGCACCATGGCTCAGCACTGCCAGGTCCCAGTCTCAGGTCCTGGTCTTCGTCGGCCGTTGTTCTCTGGAGCTCATCGGTGCTCATAGCTCTTAGTGTTTACTGCTCTTTCTATAGAGATGACCTCTCTGACCACACTGCCCAGTATAAAAATCCCAAGTAGATTTCCACAAATTTCGTAACCCATACTACCCAAGAAATAAATCACAAACAGGTTTAAAGAACAACAAAACAAGTTTTTATTTTAGCAGGGCCTGTGCTGCAGCACGGAGGGTCAGTACTCAGAAAGGGGCCTCCTAAAGTAACTCAAGGAGTAGCCCCTGAGAGCTGCTTTCACAGCCGGAGGCCTGTGTCAATGAAGGGCAGGGTTGAAACCAGGGGATCTTCCGGAAGGCTTACTATGAGGGTTCGGTATGTAAGTAAAGAGCCCAGATTTTCGTTATATCAAAATGCTCTTCCCTTGTTCACAAAGGCAATTGCAGCACTGCTTGGGTGGGGGCGAGGCATGACCCTGGCTGACTGCACTCACGCGGGAGTGGAGAGTGGTACCTTGATGCCCGGAAGGACACTGCTAGACAGCCAGGGAGGACCTGGAAGCAAACCAGCCCAGTGCACCAGAGGCAGAGAGGGCACAAAGGGGAGCGCAGGGGAAGGGACCCCAGCCACACATGCCCATCTGCTGCTGTTGGGGAAAATGGAGAAACAGACACTTCTTGCCTTTCTCATATCCTGTGACTGAATTTCAAATTATATTCTGAAACGTAACAAAACAGTTTCATGCATCTAAACAGACATGTGCGCCAAGGAGATAGAACAGAGGACACAGGAATCAACCCATGCAGCTAAAGCCCTCTGGGTTGTTGATGAAGATTCCAAAAGCAAACTTTGGAGAAAAGACAACCTTGTAAACAAATAATGCTGAGAAAACTGAATATTCACTGTAGAAGATTGAAACTAAGTGTGTGAAAATTACCTTTAAAAAATATCAGAGACCTAAGTATAAGTCCTGAAACTTTGAAATTAGTAGGAAAAATGTACGGAATGCATTTCAGGTTATAAACTCAGGGAGGGACCTCTTGAAAAGAACTTCTATAGCACAAAAAATAATAGCAAAAATTAACAAGTGGGAATAGCTGAAATTGAAAAGCTCTGCACAGCGAAGGAAACAGCAGAGACATCCTACAGAACAGAAGAAAGTCTTTGCCAGTACTCTTGTGAAAACCATATCAAGAATATATAAAGAACCCAAAAAATGAACATTAAATCTACCAATGATAATCCAGTTAACAGGCAAATTAACTGAACAGACACTGTTCAAAACAGGTTCAAATGGTCAATAATCATATGTAAAATGTTTGATATTTTAGCTATTAGGAAAATGCAAATCAAAAGTGTATTGAGATCCATATTACCTCAGTCAGAATAGGTATGATCAACAGTACAAATGTGGATGTGGGAAGAAAATAATTTTATTTTCAGCTGGAGGGAGAGCATGTTGGTATACCTACTATAGAAATCAGCATAGAGGTTCCTCAAAAACTGCAATGCAACTGCCATGTGAGCCAACCATAACAATATTCAGTATATAATCAAATAAATGAAAATTATTATACTACGCAGATATCTGTATAACCATGTGCATTGTGGTGCAACTCACAGTAGCCAGGCTATATAATCAGCCCATGTTCTGAACAGAAAATTTGATGTATGTGAAATATATACCCAAGTAGGTAGATGATAAATAAGTGGATAGGTAAGTAGATGATAGATAGATAGATAGATGACAGGTATATTGGTTGATTCATTCATTCATAAAAAAGCCATAAAATTATGACATTTATAGAAAATCAGTGGAACTGGAGACACTCATGTTAAGCAAAATAAACCAGTCTGAAAAGAGGATTATTTCAAGTTTTCATCTCTTAAGTGGAACTTAGGAAAAGATGACATGAAAGTAGAAAGAAGACTATTAAATAGGAAAGGAATCAGTAGAAAATGAAAGGTGTTAGGATATTTGGAGTAATAGTTGCAAGAAATGAAAACCAAAGCATGTCACTGAATGTACAATTATGCCAAAAGGAAATGCATTATACTGTATAATTGATATGCACTAATAGAAAGAATTAATTAAAATTCAGTTGATTATATTTTTAGAAATGTTGAAATCAGAGTAATGGAAATTCCAAGAAAAACACAGACAGAGTGAGTTTACATTCACAATCTGATCAAAGAATCCAACTTCAAGTGCCAAGTTTGGGTCCCTGTAATTGCAGGCACTTCTTCAGTCTGGAGAAAATGGATTCTTTTTTAGTTTCATTCCAAAGAGTCTCATCAGAGCTCTCTTGACATCTTTATTCCTCAGACTGTAGATGAAGGGGTTCAGCATGGGGGTGACCACTGTGTACATCACTGAAACTATTGCACCTGACTGTGAGCTGTGGGTTGAGGCAGAACTGATGTACACTCCTAGGCCTGCACCATAAAATAAAGAGACAACTGAGAGGTGAGACACACAGGTGGAAAAGGCTTTATTCTTCCCCTGAGCTGACGACATTCCATGCACGGAGGAAACTATCTTAGAGTAAGAGTAAAGGATGCCGGTGAGGGAACCAGTAGCCAGTAACACAGGTGCCAAATATATCACGAGGTCACTGAGAAAGTTTTCAGAACAGGCGATTCGGACCACTTGATTGAGTTCACAGAAGAAGTGTGGGATTTCTAGATCTGTGCAGAAAGATAGCTGTAAAGCCATAAGGCTTTGTAACAAAGCATGGAGGACACTCACAATCCAGGACCCCAGAATGAGGAAGCCACAGAGCCAGGGGCTCATGATGACCATGTAGCGCAGGGGATAACAGATGGCCACAAAGCGGTCATAGGCCATCACAGCCAGAAGGAAGTTGTCTAACTCTGCAAAGAGCAAGAAAAAATATATCTGAGTAATGCAGTCTGTATAGGCAATAATCTTACTCTGGGTCTGGAGATTCACCAGCATCTTGGGTACAGTGGTGGAGGTGAAACAGATGTCCACAAAGGACAGGTTGCAGAGGAAGAAGTACATGGGTGTGTGCAGGTGGGAGTCAGTGACGATGGCCAGGATGATGAGCAGGTTCCCAAGCACAGTGGTCAGGTACATGGAGAGGAAAAGTCCATAAATGAGGGGCTGAAGATCTGGATCCTCTGAAAATCCCAGAAGAAGAAATTCTGAAATTCTGGTTTTGTTCCCTAGTTTCATATTGTGGAAGCAACTGTCACGAAAAAGAAAAATAACATGAGTACTCTTTGAACAAATGGACATTACTAATATTGTTGAAACTCCACGAATTAAGTTTTGCAGTCCATAAATCCATTTCTATACTTTATGAATCTAGTCTCCTTAGGAAATCCTCAGTGCTATTCCTGATTTGAAATTTCTGTTCCAATCTAAGCCTTCTCCCTGAAAAATCATGTGTTTTATAGTTTTCCTATGAAACTATTTCTTACAATTGAGAAATATACACCGAGTGATGACAATGTTCTATGTACTGCGTGGACAATGATTAGCAAAAGCTGAAAAATAAAATTTCCACTCCAATAGACTGTGAACAACTAAAGTCAAGCTTTTCCCAGTGAGTCAGAACCATTTGCAGACCTGGATTAGAGGGAACAATGGCCATAGCAGCAAACATGCCCAGTCTGGGAACCAGTGCCATACACGGGCCTTCAAGGACTGGGAACAACCAGATCCCAGCCCCTTTCTGCCGATGGGCTTGCAAACAAGAATTATTGAACCCCTACTCTCATAAATGACTGGGTTATCTGGAGAAACACAAGCTGTGATGGTGGCTATTGAGGTGAAATGCTATTGGATGCCTGTGGTGCTTTGGTGTTTCACTAGCATTGCAGGCCAGTGGTCTGATGGCATGTTCAGGGGATATCACTAAGCAGGGTGTCATCTAGCGGGGTCTCCTTTTGAGGGTTGCAGTCATTGTTGATTCCCTATGGTCTTGTTTTGTGGTCCTATACCATTTCCATTATTTTGTTGGGTTGCATTTTATTCTCCTTTGTTTTGTTTCATTATGTTAAATCCCGTGGTAGGAGAAGCTATTTCAGGGATAGCAAAATATATTATGGTAGCAATTTTGGATTTACTGTTGGCTTGTTCTGAAGTCCTTCATCACATTCATTGTTTTGTTTTTATTGTTTCTCTTCTCTTCTGTTCTGTTTGATTTCTACTATGTCTGAAGTTATCTGCAGCTATTTTGAAGACATAATAAGGCATTATGGTAACTACTGTTGATTTCATAATGTTCTGAAATCTTGTATCTCTTACAATGGTTTGTTTTGATTGGTTTTATTCTGTTATATAGTCTTTAAAATAAAAAAAGAAAAGAAAATTTCCTATATCCCAATGGTTGACAAAGAATATATGCAAATAAGAACATCACATATTATCACCATTTTTTTGCTGAGGGTACATATATATTTCCATATGCACACTCACAGAATTCAACATATTAAATATGTATGACACTTTAAATATCAATTATACCTCAACAATTTTGCCTCTACTTAAAAACAGAGATGATCATGTAACATGCATCATGATCAAGGCTTCATAAAAAATAAGAGTTTTGAAAGAGTGAATAGACAGGAAGTGGTGTATGTGTGTATGTGCCTCTGTGTGTGTGTGTGTGTGTGTGTGTGTGTGTGTGTGTGTGTGTTAGGCTGGGCGCAGAATTCAGAACTGTGTTCGTGCTAAGTAGGTTCTCTGCCAATGACAGACAAAATTACTCCTAACCAGAACTGCAGTTTGAACCTAATAGGAATAATGTATTCTTGTGGTGATGCTATAAGAAGACTTAAAATATGCCATGTACAAGAACTTAACAACCACAATAAATGTGCAATTGTAACCAGTTCTACTGATATATTCACTTAAAATGTGCAAGAGTATGGATGAATACACAATGTAAAATACAAATCATAAACTAAGAACTTACAAAACAGACACTGACTATCTTATTTAAATTAGTAAAATTACCATGATTTTCATTGAAATTTTATTCACCCATAAAAATGAATGAATCTGAGTCATTTGCAAGATAATGGATGCCCTTGAGACCACAATATAAAGACAAATAAGTCACATATAGAAAATAGCTCATATGATAAGTGCAATTATAAATAAACAGTAAAATAAGCACAATTCTTGGAATAGGAGAAGGGATGAAAATTTATGGAGATCTTCTGGGAAGATGGTGGAACAGTAAGCAGCAGGGTAAACAGCCTCTTTGAGAGATACAGTCCAGATGGGGAAGACAAGAAGGAAAGAAGTGGGTCCCCTGGACCCAGGAAGAATCTAAAGCAAGAATTGAAGCCCACAGAATGAGTAAAAAGAAAAATTTAAAGGAAGAAGAAGGCAGAAGCTGGCAGAACGTTTGCCATCAGGTCCTTGAATTTACTTTCTTTTCCTGGAAACACTTTTAGGTACTATTTCCTCTTCCCTTTGAGTTCCTGTTGCCACCAATTCATTGGTAACAATGAACCTGCTTTAGTCATATTTGTTTTAAGATTATGAATTAATACTGCAGCATGAATTGTTAATCAGAAAAACTAGCAATCGCAACAAGATCTACTCAAGTTTAGGTCAGGTTGAGTCTCAACTGATTTCACATAAACATTCTTGGGTACCATATCTTTGTTGTTTTTTGTTTTTGGTCTTCTCATGCACTATCTACTGTGATCTCAGACTCACCTGGATACAATCATTAGGAATAAATTTTCAGTGCAGAAGTACAAATTCTTCTTTGAGAAGTGGGGTTGAAAACTAAAGCTCTGTCTTCCAAAAAGATGCAGCAGAAAAAAAGTAAAAAGAAAGAAAAGGATTAATTCCCAATGTAAATTTGAGACATCAAAAAGAAACTGCTTTGTGTTTTGCAGCTCGGATGTGTACACTCTGAGGAACTTGAAAAGAGATGGTCAAAGCTGCCTATAACTGCTCAGCGGGCACTCATCTCACTCCTTACATCATCCTCTAAACCCCTGATTTCCCTCTGGGAAACTGATGTGAAAAGACAAGAAAATACTCTTGCAGACTTATGTTCCCACGTCACTGGTTTGAGTTAGGAAAACTACTTTTTGTTCCTTCCTCTTTGTTAGCTATCATGGCTTTCAGAGAAATATGTCTTAGAGAATTATAGCTCCGTAGGGATAGAGAATTTTTCTAAGGTGCAGCACTGAGGAATCTATTTCAGTGACACTTCTTGGTTCTTCAGAGCACTGACTTGTGGTTTGTAAAAAGCATCTGATACCTCCAGAATTCACCATGCCGAACTGGCAATGTTCCTTCATTCTCAGTTTCATGAAGGAGTTCAAACAGTATTGGCATTAGTTCTTCTTTGAAGTTCTAGTCAACTTCATTGCAAATATTTTAGTTACGTGCTCGGGATTGTGCCATTAAGGAGATACTGGCACTTCAGTCTCTTTCATTCTCTCTCTGTTTCTCTCTGCCACTCTCTCACTGTTTCTCTCTCCATCTCTCTCTTTCTGCCTCAAGCCAGCATAATAAAAACATATTTATTTAACCACACATTCTCCAGCATGATGTGCACCACAAACCTAAAAGCACCTAGGCCCTGTGAACATGGAGTGAACCTTCAGAAACAGTGAGCAATATGTGTCTCCTCCCTTGAAGACGATCTTCTCAGGTGTTTTGTCCCTGCGGTGAAAGATAAGTAACACATACCAATTGATAGAGGTTCTCTTCACTTCTGGTTTTGATATAGAGGAAGGATCATGAGAACAAAACTTCAGGTAGCCAGGAGACAATGTAGCAGAAAAAGACATAGGCTCTTCTCTGTAGCTTCCAGGAGAATTCCAGCAATGTATACACCTTTAAAAAAATCCTGCATATATAACTTGTAAAACAAGATTCTCATACACATGTACATTATAAAATGATTACTGCAGTAAAGGCCATTAGCATTCCCATGCATTCACAAAATGACTTCCTAAAAACTAAAAACTACTCTTAGGAAATGACGCCCTTCAATACAATATTAGTATTTATACACTTTGTAGTATACATGTGGTCTCTACACTATCATTTTAGATAACAACTTAGTAAGCTTTGATCTGTCTCTATTTCCCAGGTTAGAAGTCTAGTAACCACTATTTTATGTATTCAATTTTTTTTCTAGATTCAGCATAAAAAAGATATAATGTAGAAGTTTTTTATTTGTAAGCATTTAGCATATGTCAGTTAGCAAATTATAGGAATTTCTATTGCACAAAGGCAAATTTTCAGGTCTTTGATAGATGAAAGCAATTCATTATAGAAACAAAGGTCATAAAACCTACTATGAATTACGCATCTAAATTTCAATGGTCTACTAACTTTATGTTCATTCAAATATTCCTTCTTCTTATTTCTATCCTCTCAAACCCTACCTCAATTATTTCCAGCATAAACAGAGAATTATAAATAATTCAGTGTATGGAAATATCTTTATTTGAAAGAAAAAATCAAACAATTACAAAAGTACATCTTCAAATCCATTTGAAATTAGATTTATAAGTCAACAGCACTTTCAGAAATAACAAATCTAAAGATCAGAACAATTAAGTTTTAAGTGCAAGAAATGAAAATAATGTATATGTTTACAATTCTGAAAACAAATTAAATCATGCAGTATGTAATATTAAAATTTCATAGCTCCTTTAATTCAGCAAATAATATAATTTATGAATTTGTAGTTTAACGTAGTCTGTCACTCTCCAGTTAATCACTTTTAAGGAAAATTTTTCATTGTGAACCACTGAAATTAGTATATACAACACAGATATATTATTCCCAGAACATGGGAAGTCTCCTGTTTTTCATAGTTGAAGATCAAACCCAGGACCTGGCACACTCTAAGCAATGGCCACACCACTAAGCTATGGCTACAAACTCTACTTTCAGTCTTGTAAACATACTCTATTTAAAAAAAAAAAACTCATTGTGGCAGAAAACACACTTAGCATGAAATCTTTCACTTGAACTTTTTTAACCTGAGTTGTGTTAAAAAATATGTCTTTTTCCTTGAAGCATAACAAATTTGCCTCTTCAGAGACGTATGTTGTGCTACTAAGACGTCCGATGCTCTTTCTTAATTTTTTCCCATTTTATGTATTTTTGGTTGCATCTCACAGAGTTTCTTTAGACCCAATCTCATTTCCATTCATGACTTTTGTTGAGACGGTTAGTTGAATCTGACTCACATCAACAATGATATCCTTATCAAACAGCTAATCCATCATCTCACACTGGTATCAATATTATTTCTCTTCCAAATACAGCTCACCTTGTTTTGTAGTATGGAAAGCCTGGAAATTTTTTCAAATATTTAACATCTGCTCTTTTTGTAAATAAAAATTCCATTTATATACTTTTTGCTCTCCTTGAATTTCACTATGAACAATTAGGAGGAACCGAGACAATCCTTCAATACTTTGCTTAGAAACCTCCAAATTTCATTTCACTCAAATTCTGCTTTCCATGAAAAACTACAGCATAAACACTTTTCAGCCAAAATTTTGCCACTTTATCACCAACATTTCCTTTCCTTCACTTTGCTCTAAAAATATTGTCACTCTCTCTGCAACTCTCCCGTCCTCCTTCTGTTCTGTTGACCAAACCAACCTAAATCTGACAGTTTTCATGGCTTGAAACTTTTTGTCTCAACACCCTTTCCATCTATTTCTGATGTATCCAATTTGGACAATACCACAGGACTGTGGATACAACAGAAATATTATTGTCTTTCTTTTTTGTGTTTGTGTGATTGCTTCTCCTTTTTCATGTGGATTGGGATTGAGCTCTTGTTGTTGTTGTTTGCATTTTTCTTGTTTTTGCTTTAATTTTGGGTTGACTAATTATAATTCTTCTCCTCTCTTTAATCAACTGTTACTGATACTTTCATGTGAATGGACACTGTTTCTCCTTTTGCTGGTTTGCTTCAATGTTCTTTGCTTTCTCTTTCATTCTTTCTCTTCTGCATTCTTCTCCAGCCTCGCAAATCATGGGTGATCACCCTTAGACTTACCACTTTGCATCTACTATGTTTCTCCTCATTCATCTCTCTATGTTGTTTCTTATCCCTCTTAAATACCACTCAAACATTTAAAAATCAATCAACCAAGGGGAATTTTATTGCATAGAATCTCCTGGTATATGGTGGATTTTTTAATATAAATGTAGAGCTTGCTCTTGTGGTTAAATGTACCAACTTAATTTCGAGCACAGTTTTTCAGTTGGTAAGCTATGTTTCATGCTTTTGTTATTGCTAATTGTATTACTTTATCCGTGATATCATACATGTTGTAAGCAGTCTTTCTCCCTGGCATGACAACACTGTAGTTGTCTGTGGTAATAAGCACCACCATAGTTCAATATCAAAGGATGGGCTGCTGAGACAAATAAACATTTTGAATGTAGGACAGACACAAAGATCCAGACAGACCTACACCTAGAAGACACCTATGAGAAACAGGCATTCCCTAGGGAAGTCTCAATACTGAGGATAAAGCCAACTATCATAACAAACCTACAAGCACCACTACTTAACATAAAACACAATAAAAAATGACAAGATGCAGAAGCAAAATGCAACCCCAGATCTCCGGCCCATGCAGGGCAAGTACAGAGCGAAATAAGATAGAAAACAACAGAAGCTCCACATGAGATATTTTAGAGATAATAGAAGCAGAAGTAAATAAACAAATGAATGTGGTTATAGAAGAAATTTAAAAAAGTATCAAAATGAACACATCCAATGAATCTAGTGTACAAACAGATATATATATTTTAAAAATAGGGTATCTTAGGAAAATGGAATACATGAAATGTCAACATGGAAAAGGAAGGGAAGCCCTTAAAAGGTCAAAACAGATATTCAAGGGATTAAAAATTCCATTAAGAGTATATGCAGTACACTGAATGAAGGTGAAGATAGAGTATCAGGGCTAAAAGACAGGAGAGTGGTTAGTGACCAAGCAAAGAAAGATACCTAAAAAATAGCAAAGAGGAATGTAAACCAATTGAAAACTTGCAAGATTAAGCAAAGAAGAACAATGAAAGAATGACTAGAGTAAAGACAAGGCAGCACATCAGAAAAATGCCATAAAAAAGTGCTTCACAGAAGGAACGGCAGAAAGCACCCAAAATATGAATAAAGAATTTCACCTACAAATAAGTAAGGCATGTAGAATTCCAAATACCATGACCAAAATAATTCAACACTGAGGCATAGAATAATCAAGACATCAGGAATTCAGCACAAGAATGTGATATTGAACCAGGCAAGAGAAAAGAAACAACTTACTTACAAAGGAAAGCCCTTCAGAATGTCAGCAGACTTCTCAAAACACTCAAATCGAGGAGAGCATGGAGTGAAGTATTTAAAGCCCTAAAAGAAAATAATCTTCGACCATCTGGGGGTGAGTCCTCTCTAGATGCACAGATGATCCCAGCTCTTCCCAGCCCAGCATCCCAGCACAATCCATCAGGGGAATGCCTGACCTCCTCAAAGACACAGAGGTAACAAGCCCAGCCTGGCCCAGAGCCCCAGAGCCGCTCATCAGGGAGCAGCCAGCATATCTACAGGGCCTTGGTGAATTTGAGTTCTGACCATTAGAACACAAGGTCCTACTCCATAGTTCAAGTGTGCGGCCATTCAGCAGGTCCTGGAGGTTGCAAACACTGCCCAACCAGGAGCAAGACCCTGGCACCGTATACTGGGGCACACTCTGGCTAGTCACGTGCTCCAGAGGTTCTGAACTCCTCACAGCCAGACACAAGGTCCTGGTGGTGCCACACTCCAAGGTGCACTCCTCCTATCCGCCTGGGTCCTGCAGATACTGAACTCCACCCAGCCAGACACAATGACCCAGCACCACACCTGGGGGGTGTGTCTCTGCTAGCTATCACCATTGTGGAGGCACTGAACTCTACACAGTCAGGTTCTAGGCCCCAGTGACCAGCTCCAGGGGGTGTGCCCCTGCTAGCTACAGTGAACATACCAACTTTGTCCAGCCCAGCATCCCAGAGCAACCCAACAAATTACATCAGGGGAACACATGGTGAACTTCACAGGTGACAGAGGACAAGGATCCAGCACCATAGTTTGGGGGTGTGCCCTGGCTAGCCACGGGGATATTGGAGGATTGAAGCTCGACCCATCACAGAGTTCCAGTGCACTCCATCAGGAGCCTGCCTGGCCAGCCACACAGGTCCCAGAGGAAAATCACAAAACAAAAGAGCAAGATGCAGTCTCAGTCCTCCAGCACACTGAGAACAAACCCAAGAGACACTGAAAAGGAATACACTGGGAATCACACAACTGAACATTCTGAAATGATACCAACTGAAGTAAAGCAACAACTCCATGAAGATATAGAAAAGATCAAATCATAAATAATGTCTCACTAAAAAATGAAATGACAAACATTATGAAAGTAATGCTGTGTGTATCTAAAGAAGATCAAGATAAAAAACAGAAGAACTTAAGAAAGTGATGGAAACTTTGAATGAACAAAATGAGATACAAACAGAATCCATGAAACAGATTCAAAGGGAAATTCAGGAAATTAAAAATTCCATTGAAAGTTGTCAAAACTGCTTGAATGGAACTGAAGATAGACTCTCAGAACTTTAAGACAGCATGGTAGCTTATGATCATTAAAGAAAAGATCTCTTAAAAATAAAAAGGAACCAAAGCCAGGCATGGTGGTGTACACCTTTAACGTCAGCACTTGGGAGGCTGAGGTAGGAGGAGAGCTGTGAGTTCGAGGCCAGCTTGGGCTACAGCGTGAATGCAAGCCTGGCCTGAACTACATATCATGACACTGTCTCAAAAAACTAGGGCTGGAAGTTTTGCCCATTGGCTTCAGCACCTGCCTGGCAGGCATGAGGTTGTGAGTTCAATCCCTGGTGCAAAAACAAGCAAACAAAAAAAAAGCAAACAAACAAATAAACACAAACAAGGAACCAGGAAACAATTTGACAGCTGCAAGATGATGCCAAGATAAACAATATAAGATTAATAGGTGTCAATAAAAAAGCAGGGGTCAATATGAATGACCTGTGAAGAATATTTGAAGAAATAATAGCAGAAAATTTTCCAAACATGAGAAGAGAAGAGAATCTGATATACACATAAGTGAGGCATACAGAACCTCAGTGAACAATAACCAATGTAAATTTTCACCCAGGCATATAATTATTAGGATATCGAAATTCAACAAAAGCACAGAATACTAAAAACTGTCAGAGAAAACAAACAGATCACTATGAAGGAAAGTCTATCAGAATTATGGCAGACTTCTCAACACAAACCTTCAATCAAGAAGAGCTTGGAATGAAGTATTTCAAATCCTGAAAGAAAACAACTTT
>RJWM01019478.1:0-38966 GCA_004363535.1 Dasyprocta punctata | reverse complement strand
ACTTTGCAGAAGACTTCCTCGCAGTCTGACAGTCACACACAGAGATGGAAGCCGGTGTGGGGAGCAGGGGCTGGCGGGGTCTCACGCCAGCCCACGGCTCAGTGTGACCCCTCCTCTCCTCCAGCACCCCGTGATTTCAGGAGCTGTGACGGTGACCACGTCTGTCTGTATCATTATTATTTTTGGAAGGTATTCGATGGCTGGATCCTCAAGGGGGAGAAGTTCCCCAGCTCCCAGGATCACCCTCTCCCCACCACGGATCGGTACACAGACTTCTGCGAGAGTGGGTTCAGCAGAAGGGGCGTCAGATCCTCCCAGAATGTGGCTATGATCCTCTTCCGGGTCCATGAACCAGGAAATGGCTTCACAGTGACCATAAAGGCAGAGGCCAACCTCTTCCGTAAGTGACCTCCCTGCCTTCTCAGTCCAAGGACAGGATCTAGGGATCCAGTCAGTCTCCTTTGCAACGGTAATATTACCCCACAGACTACGGGAATTTGAGCTGAGAAATTATTTGAGCGAACATTCATTTATAATATATAAAGGATATTCTCTGTTCATTATTAGGAAAACAAGTCGCAGTTTTTAATTTACTGTCCAGGTTAGAGTAGTAAACTAGTTTATGGTGGCTATAATTCTATTTTTTCTCCAAAGACTTCTGATCTCCTGTTACTGTAAAGCTTTCAAGGAAGAAACCTCAATCTCCGAGTCATTTTCCTCATCTAGGATAAGCTAGGAAGGTCAGATAAGAAGTTGTGATCTTAGAACTAGCACTGTGTGTCTGGGACACGCTGGACGAATGCCCCGTGCCGAGCAGAGGACTGACCCAGAACACCTGTCTGCCTGTGATGTGGAGCCTGCTACCTAATCTAGTTCTCTTCTGATGGAGAAGTGGGGGTTATGCTGTCAAACTGTGCAGCCCAGGCCAAAAGCATGTAATGTTTTTTTTTTTTTTTTTTTTTTGGTGGCCCTGGGGATGGAAGCTGAGCCTTCATGCTGAGCTACATCCCAGCCGTTTTTATGTTTTAGTCTGAGACAGGGTCTCAGTAAGTAGCTAAATTGACCAAGCTGGCCTGGAACTTACCATCTTCTTACCTCAACCACCCGAATGTAAAACACGCATTATTTTAATCAGAATGGGTTCATCTGCTAGTTTTTCTCCATTAAGGAAAAAAAGACTTTCTAAAAATCAGAAAAAAACTTTCTAAAAATCAGAAAAAACAAGTGTATCACTCATCTTAGTATTAATACTAATACTATTATAATGCTAATATAATAGTATTAAATACTAATAGTTCACTAATTAGTAGTAATACTAATAGTTGAAGAACAGGGCCTAATCTGTCAAAGGACAATATACTACTAATCTTCTGATTTCCACTTAAAAAAAAAACAAAAACTTTTAAAAGGTTTGCCGAGGAATTTCAGTTCTTTTTTGAAAGTAAGTGTAATCAAAAATAAAAGAAGGAGGCAAAAGTTAGGTCTGACCTGTTCTGATCAGTCAGAATCTGTAGACCTGTAATCATAAAAATGCAAATGTTGATGCTTCTGTTTCTTAGCTAGAAGGATAAATATATTTTAAGTGTAGATGTGAGATACAAAACATATTTCAGAAATTCTTGACAGTAAACATTAAACATTTATCTTTTAATCAACATCAATCAACAGTGAGCATGTATTTATCAAATTTAAGTACACTGTCTTTTTTTTAATCTGTTTTGTCACTATTATAAAATACTTAAAATTGTTTACTTTATTATTTAAAAATAACATTATGGATCAAACTCTGAATGGAGGCTTCAAACAGAGTTGTTTGTTTGTTTGGGGGGCAGGGCCTCGCTATGTAGTTCAGGCTTAAACTCACTACACATCCTAGGCTGGCCTCGAACTTGCAGCGATCCTCCTGCCTCAGTCTACCACATGCTGGGATTAAAGATATGTGCTGTCACACCCAGTTAGACAGAGTTTGAGTTCTGGCTTCTCCTTGATTGTCTAGATTCCCAGCTTGGACACAGACTCTCATTAACAGATGTGCTCCTAAATCTACCACCAGCTAGAGTTGCTGGTCTGCCTAAAGATTCATGTCATGTGATTGTTATAAATGAGGCAAACCCCTAAGATGAAAGACGGCCAGCACCCTCTGATGGTGTTTTATTCTCCAACTCCTTCTGTTCTCTAATTGCCATTTTGATATATATTCTCTTCCCAGCACAACACCCCTATCCCATGAACAGCAAGCTAGAATAAGGATACAATAAATTTCTTTAAAACGCAGCAAACCTAATAACGCAAATGCAATTTCTTTGTTTCTGCCAAGCTTGCAATGTCATCTCGCAGACCCCAAATGGAAGGTTTACCCTGGTAGTTCCTCGCCAGCATCGGAACTGCAGCTTCTCCATCATTTATCCAGTGGTGATCAAAATATCAGATCTCACCCTGGGACATGTGCACGGTCTTCAGTTAAAAGTGAGTGGCTTACTTGCTTCCTGAGCATTTATTCGGTGAGATCACAGCTTTAGTGCAGCAGATGCAAACTGGAGGAGCAGGTTCCTCGGGCTTTAAACACTCACATGTGCTTTTACCAATTCCGTGCTATTTCAGTTATGCTGCAAATCACACACTCAGGTGCTCATTCTGACTGCTTCCACACTTTCCTTGTGATGTAAGGAATGCTTTCAGTGGCTAAAGTTGTGGTATGTAATTACCATTGAACTCTCTTGTGCTTGCGTCTTTTATAAAATTCTCTCCTAGCAGAACCTAGCGTGAGTCATCTACACAGCTGCTTTTCTGATTATTGGAATCTTCTCTCGACATGAAAGAAGCGTCTCACGGATAGAGCTATGGTAGGAAGGGATGTTAACGGTAGCATAAAATGTAAGACTGGGTGTTTTTATATATTGCAAAAAGCAATAAAGTTTTGAAGATTTTGCACTACATTTATTTATTTATTTTTTGCACTGCATTTGATTCAGTACCTTTTGCCTCACAAATGTTAGTTGAGACTCCCAATCAACCTGGTTTTAAATGAGTTTCTGAATCACCTTAGAATGAATGCGGGACCTGAGCACAGTTACTGGCGTGGCAGCGCCTTCCCCGTGAGTCATCCTCATTTCCTTTTTCTTGCTCATCTGCCCAGACTAAGATAACTCCTGTGTTTGCTGGTATCAAAGGTGGTCAGATTTCCTGGTCAGATTTTAGTGAAAGTCAAATAAATAGGACCAGGATGGAGACAAGAAAGTATATCCAATTTCCTCTAGTCCTAAATAAGCCTGCACTTACCTTAGTGTAAAAACAAATCCTTTGATAAGGTTGACTTTGAGTGTCTTTGGTCCAATGTGGTATTTTTCATATCATTCTTGTAAAACCCAGAAGATGGAAGATGCGATAGCAGACTGAGAGATTTGTCCTTTAGGTATTGAGTTTATGAGAAATTTTTTTTTTTTTTTTTTTTTTTTTGGTATTTCTCCGTTGACAATTAAGAGTCTCTAGCGTTTTAGGCATCTATTCCTTTACAAAAAATTTTTTAGCACTTCCTATATGCAAAGGACCATTCTAGGAGCTGGAGGGGAGCAGCCAGCCGGACGGATCCTGCCCCCTGGTAGCCTGCATTCTAACGGGATGCAGCAGGCACAGTTACCCTGCATTTCCAACAGTGCCAAGTGCGGCACCGAAGATACACCAGCACGGGCCGATAGCATGACCAGTGGCAGCCAGGGCGCCTCAAGGCAGGAACCACCAGGCTAAGGGGTAGAGAAAAGGGACTTTCTGGAAAGGGGTATTTTAAGGGAGACCTGCGTGACAGATGGGAAGCAGCCAAGACCTCGGGCAGAACGGGGCGTGGAGGGAGTGGTGGACTTGCTGGGTTCCAGAAACGAAGGCAAGGCTTGCGCGGAAGTGAGGAGCGCAGGGAGAGGGGCGGAGCCAGAGCACCTTGCTGTCCCTGGTAATAAGTCTGGTGGGAAGTGGTGCAGGGGCCAGCTGGGAGCTTGGACGTGTGCTCGCTCGGCTTCCACATGGTGAGCGGATGGGCTGGGGCCGAGCTGCTGTTTGCACGGCTTGTGAGATGTCTCTCTGATGGCCGTCATTACTGAGACTGTCAGGGTTATTCCTTACCCACCCCAGACTTCTCTCGTACTGAAATGCGAGTTCTGCCCAGAGGGACTTCAAGTTCCCACGCGGAGCAGGGTGTGGCCCAGGAATTTGGGTACTCAGATGATAGCGCCTTAGGAGCCTAACAGGAATACCCAGGGGATCCCTGCCCAGGAGAACCCCGGAGAGGTCCCTGCACAGCCTGGTTTTTGCCATTATTTATAAGAAACCCTGAGGGGTTCCCAAAGAGGAGGGAGCTGTCATTGCACCCTGAGGAGTGAGCGTGCCTGGTTTCCTTGTTTATTTTTCTCACTTCGCTTTAGTGTCTACTTCTTCCCAGCTTCTTCATCTCCCATTTCTCTCGGGAGTCTGTTGTTTCCTTTCAACACCACCTGGTAACATTTGTAACCTAAAGAACCAAGTGGAAACTTCAGTCTTTGGAGACATTCCCCTTGGACATCATCTACTCAAGGGAGAGTCAATTAATTTTTTTTTCCTTTTTATCTCAAAATAGCTTAACTCTCAATTCATAAACATGAAGCCTTCTGCACAGTGAAGCTAATTAAATCTGTTTCATCACTTGATGAAGTTACGGGTGAAGTACGCGTAGAACCGTGCACATACTAGGACCTTTAAAAACACATGTCCTGTTTGCCTGTCTTCGTTAGCCAAACCGCTCGTTACCATTTTGTTTTCCTAATGGGTGGGTTAGCTCCCATGGTGTTTCAGTGTCTGTCTGGCTGTGTGCTTGTGTACGTGTACGCGCTCAGAGTTCCTCGGTGTGGAGTTTGGTTCCTACGCGTCAGGGGCTGCCTGGCTGGCTTCCACACCTGACGCCCTCCATGGCTCTCCTGATGACTGTGCTTCAGTGAGGAAAGAATGGTGGGCAAAACTGGTGACCCGCAGTATGGGGAATGGTACAAAATAAAAATGTGGGGGCTTTATTAAATAATTCATGAACTGTTTTCAGACAGAGACAGAGCGGTGAGCGGAGCTCGGGTCCTCCTGAGCATGGCTCTGGGTGTGGCTGCCTGTGATTCAGCCCTGGCCACCTGAGGGGCCCTGAGGGTATCACTGGAGGGTGACAGTGGCTGCTTTTTCTGTGGGAAACTGAAGCACACAAGTTTCTGGAAAGGTCCAAAGTGGTGACAGTGGATCCCGTGAGGGCTGGGAACCCAGCCTTCTGTTAAGTAGTTTGATGTCTCACCTGGACAGCACGTACACTAACATCGAGGAGCTTGAAAGAACTCTGCTTTAGTCGAATGCGGAAAGATGATGGGAACTCTGGCTAACTTGGGCTCCAAACCAGAGGTTTAGTCTTTTTAAAGTATACTCAAATTAATCTAAATCTTTATGGGTAGAAAGCATGTGTTTCAAAGACCAGAGGAAATTCTTTATAAAGAATAGGAAAAGAGGTAAATTAAAGGGACCCTGTGCTGAAGCTCTCTGTATAAAATGCAGATAATTGACTTCATTTAGCTCTTCCTGTGTGCGTTAAGACATTCAAATCGTTCAGTATGTACATTGAGCAATTCAAAAAGCAAAGCCTCTTTGGGTCCCTTTTCATACATTTTATATCAAGTTTACAGATTCCTATTTCAGCATTCCAGCCTTTGAGCTTGAATTATTTTTTTTTAAACATGAACATACATTTTTAAAAAATGATTACTTGACTGACTTAGGAAAGAAACTTTCATGATTTTTTTTCTCTTAAAAGCTTTTTAATTTCCTGAGTTCCAGATGTTAAATTCAGTGGCGCTGCCGGGATTGTTGAGGGCTGCTTAGGTGAAGTCACTCATCCACCACTGGTCAGATGGGCTGACTCCTGTCTTGCTTTAAATATGTCTTGCTGTGCTGCTTTGCTGTCTTAGAAACCCTCAGCAGGCTGTGGGGGGACCGGAGACTTCGTGGAGCTGCTGGGAGGAGCTGGCCTGGATCCGTCCAAGATGATGCCTTTAGCTGATCTCTGCTACCCCTTTCACGGCCCTGGTGAGACACTTTGCAACTTTACTTATGTACCTGTCAAGATTATTTCCTTACAGAAAACACTCCCCATTTTTAGTACATTAGAAAGTGAGTTCCACCAGGGAAGACTTCTGTTTTGTATGTGAAGTCTGTGTGAGCATTCTACATTTGAGTCCATGCACAGGGTCAGAATTTGTTATCAAAATACCTGACATTGAGAGAGAACTGTGAAGCACTGTAGATGTATATTTAGGGTTGGTCTTAAATGAAAAAGATCGATTACATTCTTCCCATCCTGCTTCTATCCTCTGGAGACTACAGGATTTGCTAACTGGAAAACTAATGGTTTTCAGAATCACAGATTAATAGGAATATAATGAAGTAATACCTAAATAAGTTTTCCATAGATGTTGTTCGTGTATGCATTACTCATAGTAATTAAACCACAAAGTGGCAAGATTTATTAGAATTTCTCCAAACAACCAAATGGCCCCAACTTCTAGTGGAGGCCATGGTGATACAGGTATTAATTCTGAGATCTAAAAGTGGTGACCAATATTAAAACACTGGCTTGGGACACAGCTGCCAAACAGACCTCCCTTGTCAGGGGCCAGGGGGATTTTCCATGTGATTACGCTGAGGCAGGGGAGGCGGGGTGGGAACCACTGACCCCATAACCACCCTCATCCAGTGTGTTTGTGGATTATAGAACGTTTCTATGAGGGTCACTCCCATGCCCGTACTTCAGGTGCAGGAGTCGGGTTATCTCCAAAGAACAAGGGTAAAACAGAAGATGAAGCACTCAAGTCTCACAGTTAATTTTTATGTTGCCCCTGCCTTTCCTGTCACCGCAGACGTTCACCGGCTGTAGCCAGTGAAACTGCAAAGCAGACAGCTGTGTTGATCAGCTGTGCCTCGTTTTATTAAAACCAGATCAACCCTCCAACCTTTCATCTCTTTAAGCTAATGCTAGACCCTGGATGCACAAAACATCTCTGAAATAGAGTTGATACGCACAGGCTGATGTGTGCTTCACCCTCCCCGGTACCTCTGTGGGAAAGAGGTATCAGATGAGATTCCAGGCAGGATGGGCCCTGAGCTTTCCCAGCAAAGTTAAAGCAAAACCCATTTTACTGAAGACTGGGTTTTGATACTAATTGACCTCGAGCCCTGAGACCCCAGTGTTCTCTGGCTGGTATCCGTGCCATGGGTGAGGTAGAAAGGTTACTTGGGACCTAAGAACAAATTTCCTTACAATTTACATAATTTAGGCCCAAGTCATTTTTTCTGCTTGAATTATGATGTGAAATAGGCGAAAGGGTGAGATGAAGGTTGAAAAACTACTTTTGCCTATTACATAGATAACTAGAATCAATTTTGAGGGCTTTGTTTTGTTTTGTTTTGAGACAGGGTCTCACTAAGTAGTTCAGGGTGTCCTTGAACTCACTGTGTAGCCCAGGCTGACCTCAACTGGAGGCCATCCTCCTGCCTCAGCCTCCTGAGTGATGGGATTATAGGCATGTGCCACCATTTGAGATGGATCACTCTTTGGTTCATTTTAGATTTTTTTCTTTCATCGGCTCTGGCTCAGTGA
Organism: Dasyprocta punctata; assembly: GCA_004363535.1. Taxonomy (NCBI): domain Eukaryota; kingdom Metazoa; phylum Chordata; class Mammalia; order Rodentia; family Dasyproctidae; genus Dasyprocta; species Dasyprocta punctata. The sequence continues at coordinate 31,318 of RJWM01019478.1, read as the reverse complement.
TCTTCTCCTAGATTCAAAAAATATAGAACTCTTAGGGACCCTGCCTCTTAAATTGAATGTTATTAGAAGTATGTAAATGTCATAATGAATATGCACATTAACTAAAGGAAATAGAGTATGCTATACAGATTAAAGTTCAGAGTAAGAACAGAAAAAGAATGACCTTCTAAATTGTTTAAAGAAATTTGTCCTTCCTGGAAGAAGTTAACCCAGGCTCCCTGGTTCTTATATTAAAGCAGTGATAAGGATTGCATTTATTATGTTCTTGGATTAATATTCTTAAATTGTTTTATTTCATTGTAGCCCAGGTACATGTCTGCGAGGTCCTTCTTTCACATGATGATGCTGGTGTTTCTCAGAATCTAGAAATGATTTATGGAGGGAGAGGAAAAGACAGATAATTAAGACAGCAGAAAGGATTATTGTAGGGCAGATAAATCTTGCCTCAAACACTGGCTTGAGGTTGGAGAAATGAAAGGAATGTTATTTTTAATGAAAATACTATTACTTTCTATATATAACTTCTTGGACAGACCTGCATACGAAGAGATATGATGCTTATACTGATCATGAAAACACGGGACATAAAATGACAATGAGCATTAGAAGCCGTTCCCTGTGAGACGCACCTGAGAAAATGAGGGCAGCAGGGTACGGGGGACAGCAGGACAGAGACAGCTGTGTTCAGTGTGTGCCTCTACCACGCAAAGGACTTTCTGTATGTGGAGCAGAATTATCTTCTAGATTCAGAAATAGGAAACAGATGATTTTGCCTTCATAAACACCAAGCAGTATATTCTGACCTGTAGACCTTGCCCACTAAATGCTGCTTAGAACCCCAGATATCGCGGCAAAAAAAAAAAAAAAAAAAAAAGTGCCTTGCACATTTCCGACCTATTTCTAGAGGACCGTGCTGACGCCAGCATGAGCGCTGAACTAGAGCCCAAGGACAGAGCCGGCCAGTCACCCATGTTCTCTTTCCTGCCCAGTCCTTTCAGGCGGGAGACAACCCCAGCCTCTTTTCAGATTTATTTATTTTATGCTCATTTCTCCCTTGAGGAGAAAGGCTAAGTTCAATTTCATGATTCCAGAATTAATTATATATTATAATAAAATAAACCCCAAGTATTTCACAGCCCCTTGCTTCCTTGTGTTTAGATTAGCGAGGCAGAGGGGATGGTTTGTGTGGCTCTAACTTGCTGGGAAACTTACTTTTTTCATCAATTACAGCCCAGATGAAAATCGGCTGTGATAACTCTGTGGTGCGCATGGTCTCCAGTGGAAAGCACATCAATCGTGTGACGTTTGAGTATCACCAGCTGGAACCGTATGAACTGGCAAACCCAACCGGAAACAGCATCCCGGAATTCTGTTCGTCCGGTCTTTAAATACAGCCAGCTCCATGACTGCCATGCTGCTAGCTAAGTGAATTCTCAAAGGCTCTTGTACATAATTCTGATGACCGGCTAGTGAAAAGTCTTCCATATCAGTCAGTATTCCCGGCTGTGAACACACACACACACAACCACATATTGTTTTGCATCTTGCTTCCTTTTTGCTTGTAATGTATCTGTGACACATGGAGAAAATGAGCCCCAGTGATAATCAATGTGTTTTAGTTGGAAATGTCTGTAGTTCTTTGGCATGTTACAAACCCAAACTGGTAGGACAGGTATAGAGCAATGGGCAATGACTGTTGGCATCTCAAGGAAAAATACTACAAAGAAAAGAAAATGGTGGCATGCATACTTTTATTATGGAAAAAATTTCAAAGTCTTGTGTATATCAAAGGAGTTGCATCTGTTTAATTTTTGTTTATAATTCTGTTTACAATAAGTAGAAGTTGTAACTATTATTTATTTGTAATATTCGTTTGTAACAAAACTTTGTAGCATGGAAAAGCTTTCTGTCTTACTTACTTTTCTCTTGTTGCTGAGACAAAATACCTGTCACCCAAAATTAAGGAAGGAAAGGTTTAGTTAGCTCACAGCTTGTGAAGGTTTCAGTCAATAATCCACTGGCTCCAAGGCAGGGTGGCACATGGCAGAGGGCAATAGTTCCTGGCTGCGGAAGACAGCAAAAGCAACAAGATCAAAAGGGGCCAAAGCAAGGAGCAAGCCTCCTTCCCTCCCTTATATTGTATGCAGGCCACCCACTCCTGGGCGGGTACAGCACTCACACTGCCAATCCCAGCACTAGACAAGGAACCAATCACAAACTCTAGATTCAGCCACCTCCAAAAACCCCACCCCCCATGACTACATGAGGCTTTGGGGGGACATCCAGACATAAACCATAACATTCTGCCTCTGGCTGTCTGCACAACCTTTATGCAAAAGGTATTCAGTCCATTTTAAGAGTTACCAAAATCTGCCAGGGATTTAGCTCAGTGGCACAAGCGTCTGCCTGGTAGGCGCAAGGTTGTGAATTCCATCCCCAGTACCAAAAAAAAAAAAGAGTTACCAAAATCCTAACAGTTTCAGCATTGCTGAAAAGTCCAAGTCCCAAGTCTCCTCCGAGATCTAAGGCAAACTCCTAGCTGTGAGCCCCTGCACAAATGAAAAGAAAGTTAAACACTTCCAACATTTAGTGGCACAAGGTAGACATTTCCATCCCAAAAGTTACACACGGGGATAAATCCAGACATAAGCCATAACACTTTCCGTCCACAAATATAAATGTGAATAAATGTATTCAGAATGCTGGCACCTTACATTGTGCTTTAGTTCATTTTGTAATAAGGCCCTGTCCTTTATTATTCTCAGAAGACGATGTTCCTGCGTGGCACAAACTAAGTTGTTTTGGGTTTTTTAAAGCTACTGAAACTCTGGAGTATTAGAGTGGAAATCTGTGGGGCAGAGGGAGAATCACAGTGTCCCTAAAGCAACACAAACTGTTGGTCCTTGCAGGGGAGCAAGGGGTGGACATCTGTTTCCCACGGTCCTCTAAGGCAGAAGGCCTCGACCTTTTCGGCAGCAAGGACTGGCTTCGTGGAAGACAATTTTTCTGTGCATGCGAGTGTAGATGGAGAGTGGGTGAAAGAAGTAGATTTTTTCTTACTTAGTACAGTATATGTTTACAGTACCTAATAACTACATTCTCCAGAACTAGCATCATTGCCTCAGCTCCACCTCAGATCATCATGCATTAGAGCCTCTTAAGGCTCTAGATCCTCAGCACGTGCAGTTCACAGTAGGATCCACTGCTATGAGAACTTGGTGCCGAGTTGCTCTGACAGGAGGTGGAGATGGTGGCAGCCACAGTGAGCAGCTGTGAGTACAATGAAGCTTTGCTGGCTCACCTGCCAGCGGTGTGGCCCTGTCCCTAACAGGCCAGCACCCAAACCTGTCTGGAGGCCCCTGCAGTGAGGGAACTCAGAATACTTGTCTTTGTCACAGGGATGTACTCTCCAGCATGCACAGCAAGGACTTCACAGCTCTGTAGATGGAGCTTGTAGAGATCTGAGGACTTCTTCGTTTGTGAAGACAGCTAACTGCTGCTTGTCCAGGTCTGGTTTGAGATACAGCGTGTGGAATGTAAAGACACCTTGGAGCAAAATGAGGTTTTGAGAAATGCTCCCAAGAGAAACTTTACCTTGGATTAATGGAAGGAATTTCAAAGCATGCCATAAGTTATGACCTGATTATGATTCCCAAAATGTATTTAATAAGAAATATAGAATTTCATATCCTGGGTTTTACAAAATCTAAAAACCAGATATGAGGAAAAATGCTGACTGAAGCTGAGTGCGGTGGTGCACACCTGTACTCCTACCTCTGAGAGCTGAGGCAGGAGGATCGCAAGTTCAAGCTCAGCTGGGGCAACTTAGTTCTTATGGAGGCCCTGTCTCAAAATGAAAACTAAAAAGGGTCCACCAAGTATGTAGCTCGATGGCAAAACCCTGGGTTCAATCCCAGTACTGCAAAACCAAAACCAAAGCAAAACAGTCAAGTGAAGAAAAACAAACCCAAAACTGATTGACAGTTCTATGAACAGATAGGGTTTAGCACAAACTTTGGCTCAGCAGATATTTTGGAATGAATACTTCAGCAAATTATTAGAAAAATGTTTAGATAGTTCAATGAATGGATAGACGGACTACATTATTCTTGATTAGTTACATACAATACTGGGTTCCTCAAATCATAAAAAATAGATGACATAGGTTAAGAACATAGCTTAGTAGCAGAGAGTTTGCCTATCCCTGAGTTTGATGTTCACCACCAGTAAATAAATGATAAATAAATTTACTCTATGTGGTTCAACGTTTTTGTTACAGTCTCTTTCACAATCTAAGTATCAGGGCAGTTCTATCACCATCTGAAGTTTCTGGTTCTTAACCCTCATGACTCCATTATACGTTGATAAAATGCAGTTTTCTAGTGAAGAGAGGATTGTGGTCACTTCTAGGTTTGGCATTCTGCAGTCATTCGTTTTATATCAAAGCCTTTTGGTGCATAATAGCTTATGTTGACAGGACACGCTGGGGACCACAAAGTGACAATGGCTACATTTGCATACTTCCCTAAGGGATGAAACGGAGGTTTGGGTTTACTGGTACCACCCATCTGAGATTTCCCATTGACTCCTCTTAGCATAAGACCACTTGCGCCCTCTTGAGTCATCCCAGGATTATACTCCAGGACAAGATTCTTCTTAGCATAAGACCATCTACACTCTCTTGAGTCATCTCAGGATTATATTTGCCCATTGAGTCATAAACCTCTTAGACTTCTGCCAAATTTGAATGTTTCACTAACCCCACCTATCACTGTATGCACCCAATAAATAGTGGCTGCTTTGGAGTGTCAGATGAACCCATCTGGAGATACTGACTTCCCAGCCACTTGTATATTACTAAACTTGTCTCTGTTTTTTTTTTTATCCTCTCTCCATACCCTTAACACAGACAATCAAGGCTCTTCACTGGGTCCCTGGTATCTGGCACCCAGTGTGACCAGAATGCATGACCTTCAAGCCACAACAACCACTATCAAGGTGCTGACAATCCACAGGACCCTACATGACCAATTTAAAAGTAAGTGGAGCATTTCACTAATTATACAGCTCAGACGCAGGTAGCAAATAGGAATGTGTTCTAGGAGCCTATTCATTAAGGGTAACAATGGAGCAATCACATTCTTTATCTGCAGAAGAGAAAAAATTTAGCCTATTGATTATGAAGCTGTTAATTGATGCAGACATCAAAGTGCCATCAAAACAAGTTTTTAGATTACTCTATCAGATAGCTAAATTCTATCCTTCCTTTCCCAAAGTGGGTACACTCTCTGTAAGAGTTTGGGATAAAATAGGTGCGAGCTTTCATGTAGTTATAATCCAAAATAAAAAAAATCCTCCCCAAACAATACCTATGTATAACCTAATGAAAGTGGTCCTCTCCTCAGTGCAACATAACTTAGGGGAAAAAGCAGACCAATGGCCAGTTACCATTACAATACACTCTAACTGTGCTGACACAGTGGTTATGAATGAGGCAAATGACATAAAAAAGAGCCCTGGTACAAGCATAACAAAAAAGCCAGATCACCATGATAATGTGACTCCCAATGGGCTGCTGGAGAAAAAGGAAACATGTTTAAAAAATATGGATAGGGACAAGATGGCGGAATGGTAAACAGCAGGGTAAGCAGCCTCCCTGAAAGATACCGTCCAGATGCTGGAATATAGCAACATGGGGAAGACAAGGAGGGAGGCGGGTCCTATGGACCCAGGAAGAATCTAAAGTGAAAATTGAAGCCCACAGAAAGAGTAAAAAGAAACACTCAAACAAAGAAGGTGGTGGCTGGCAGTGCCTCTGCCTGGAGCCTGACCCACTCTGTGAAAGGAGTTGCTGGAACCTGGGGACACATGATCAAAGTGCTGTGGCTGTGGCCACAACAGCGACCCTGGAGGCCTCTGCCCAGAGAGGCAGCATTGGAGGAGAGTGGTGGTGGACAGGGGGAGCAGACCTGGAGGACTAAACTGGCTGACAGTGAGTGCAGCAAACCCCAATCTCCTGTGAGAGAGAGTGAGGGACTGGCAGCCATTCTGGGGCCAGAGCTGCTCCTAGTTGGGCACAGTCCCACAGAAATTGCACTGACTGAGCCCTGGAGGGTCCCAGTGGGTGACTGGCTTGGTCTGGAGACCACAGTTCCACGTGCGCCCTAGGGGTGATAGTGGAAGATTCACAGATAACTGGCCCAGGTTCCCAGACAGCGGTCCCTCCCCCACGCACTGTGCCAGACACTGGGGAGCTAAGGTGGGCTGGGGAAAGGCAGAAGACAGTGCCGTAACAGTGCACCCAGTGGTAACCATCAGATATCCACAATCAGCACTGGCTAGAAGAACCAGTCTAACCTTAGAGAAACTACAGATAACGCGAGGAATACCAAGATCCCCAGTACACACTTGTCCAAAACAAAGAAGCAAAAGGCAGTCTCTGGCCTCCAATCCAAGCAGAACAAATCCAGGAGAACCAAACGCAGAAGAGGTCGAGAGTCCCACAACTAAACTCTCTGAGGTGATGACAACTGAAGTAAAGAAACAACTTCATGGGGCTATAAAAGAAATTAGAACAGAAATACTAACTCAACTAAAAGAAGAAATGAAGAACATGATAAAAGAATTGCTAGGCATGTCTAAAGGAGACATAGATGAAAAATGGAGCATAGGAAAATGAGGGAAACCTGGAATGAACAATACAAAAAAGATTTAGAATACATAAAACAGATTCAAAGAGATTACCAGGAAATCAAAAACTCCAACGGAAGTTGGCAAAACCACCTGAAGGAAACTAAAGGTAGACTTTCAAACCTTGAAGACAGGTTTGTAGCTTGTGATTGTGAAAGGAAAGATCTCTTAAAAATGACAAGAAACCTGGAAGTAACAATTCAATGACTGCAAGACAACCCAAAGAAACATAACTTAAGAATAAAAGGTGTGAATGAAAAAGCAGGGGTCAATACAAATCAAATTAAAAGCCTGTTTACAGAAATAATTTCAGAAAACTTTCTAAGCATGGGAACAGGAAGTGACTTTCAGATAAGTGAAGCATATAGAACTCCAGCTAAACATAACCAAAATATACCTATACCCAGACATATAATAATCAAGATCCCAGAAATTCAACACAAAAACAAAATATTAAAAGCTATTAAGAGAAAAAAAACAGATCATCTACAAAGGAAAACCCATCAAAATCACAACAGACTTCTCAACACAAACCATCAGATCAAGAAGAGCTTGGCGTGAAATATTTCAAGCCCTGAAAGAAAACAACTTCCAACCCAGATTGATGCACCCTGTAAAACTATCTTTCAAAATCAATGGAGAAGCAAGATACTTCCACGACAAAGAACAGCTGAAAGAATTTATGACCACCAAGCCAACCCTACAAAGAATACTGAAGGACATTTTAGAGAGAGATAAAAAAAAAAAGTCCACAGCTCCAGAAACAGTGGAAGAGGGATATCACCAAGTGGGGCAGACAGTTGAATAATCCATCATCGGGATTTGAGTCCAGTATTATTTTCTTTTTTTTTTTTTTTTGCGGCACCAGGGATTGATCTCACAACCTCGCGCCTGCCAGGGCAGGTGCTTAAGGCACTGAGTCAAACTCCAGGCCCTGGTTTTTTGAGGCAGGGTCGCACTATGTAAGTCAGGCCGGCCTTGCGCTGGCGTTGTAGCCCAAGCCGGCCTTGAACTCACAATGCTCCGCCTACCTCAGCCTCCTGAGTGCTGGGATTAAAGGCGTGCACCACCATGCCCGGCCAGTATTATTTTCAATGAGCTGTTTTGTTTGATCTTATTCTATCTCGACCTGCCTAATTTTATTATACATGATGACATAGGGAGCTATTTCAAAGATAACAAAATATATTAGGGTAGCCTTTATTGATATTTGATCACCTGTTTTGAAACCCTGAATTGCTTTCATTGTCCTGTTTTGAGTGACTTTAACCTATTTTGGTTTGTTTGATTGTATTATAACAGTTGATACAGGCAACTGCTTAAAAGATAATATGAGGCATTATAGAAATCAACGTTGTATTACTATGTATTGCTTCCATTGTTTTATTTTTTTATTGGTTTTATTCTGTACTATTTTGTTTGATTATATTAGGCCCGATGGTATGGGCATTTATTTTGAAGATAATAAGAGGTATTATAAGGGGAAAGGAGGAAAGAAGGAAGGAAAAAGGAAAAAGACATAGATTTATATGTGAGTATACATAAGATGGTTAAAATGACTATACTACTAAATGCATTAACTATTGAGAGAGAACAGTTGATGCTCATATAATTAGATTGATTTTACATGTCTATATCTGTCAATCTGAGCAACCCCTGTGAAAGTAACCATATGCAATATTACAACTACTGTCAAATTCCAATGATCTCATTTTGTAAACCTATAATGTTATCATATTGGATTTGTGGTTATTGTTTGTTTGTCTCTGTTGCTTTTTGTTTCTCTTTTCTGTGTCCATTTTCTCTTAAATAAAAAAAATAAAATTAAATAAATAAAAAATATGGACAATCAAATATATTCACTTTTGCAAAACATTTGTAATGAAATGCAAAACTTCTCCAACTTACTCACACATTCAGCTTTGTTCTCTATGCCCCATTTGGAAAATAATGCTTCTGCTGCTGTGCTTCTTACATTTTCTCCGCATGAGTCTGATAAAGATAAGCATCTGAGCAGGAAAATTTATTTTTCTTAAAATATTTCTGCTCATAGACCTACTTGTACTATTAAATTAAATGAAAAATTCTGTACTGGACTGATGGGTACAGGAGCTGATGTCACTATAGTCAACAGCCAATCTTGGCCATCTGCTTAGCTGACTAGACCTGCCTCCACAGCTCTGATAGGCTTAGGCTCCCTCAATCTGTCTCAGAGAGTGTTCTACCACTTCTGTATATTGTCCCTGATGGACAGACAGGTGTTGTAACACCATTTATTGCTCCCATTCCCATCAATTTATGGGGCAGAGACCTTATGAAAGAGTGGGGCACTGTCCTAGTTACTTCTGCCCCTCAGAAGGGCACATCACCTGCTAACAAGATGATGGCTAAGATGGGATATCAAGAAAATGAAGTTCTGGGTGAGAACTTACAGGGTTATACACTTTCAGTTGAGTCTTTAATAAAATAGGTAGATCTGGAATTGGATATGAGTCAGATTTTTAGTGGGGCCATTGGCACTTCTCTGCCTATCTCTGTGCTGCCAATTCAGTGGAAAACTGCAAGCCAAAATGGGTTTCTCAATGGCCCCTAGCTCAGGAGAAGTTAAAGATCTTATCAACATTAGTAGAAAAACAGCTACAGTTAGGTCATCTCAAGCCATCTGTGGACCTGTGGAATACCCTGGTGTTTGTAATTCCAAAAAGATCAGGCAAGTGGAGATTAATATGGGACTTAAGAGCTGTAAAGGCCTGCATGTTGTGAATGGGGGCACTACAACCTGGTCTACCTAGTGTTACTGCAATCCCACAACACTGACTTATGGTTATTGATCTTAATGACTGCTTTTTAAATATTGCTCTCTCTCCTCAGGCTCGACCTTTTTTTGCATTTTCAGTGCCTAGCATTAATTTTCACAAACCAGTGAAGCATTTTCAATGGATTGGACTCCCACAATGAATGGCAAATAGTGCCATACTGTGCTGGTTGCTTGTAGCACAAACTTTGAAAAAATGCAGAACTCAATTCTCTCAAGGTTATATCATCCACTATATGGACGGTATCTTACTTGCTATGTCCTCTAAATCTAACTTACTGATGCTATTTGAAGAAGTCAAGAGAGATTTACTTGTTTTTGGCCTTTGACTAGCACCTGACAAAGTACAAATGATAAGTCCTTACAGTCATTTGGGCTCAATTTCTGAAAGGGCAATTAAACTACAAAAGATTCAGATAAGAATAGATAAGCTACAAACTTTAAACGACTTCCAAAAACTGTTAGGAGATTTTAATTGATTTAGGCTCAAATTGGGCATAGCAATGTATCAGTTACAAAATTTATAAAATATTCTTCAAGGTGATAAAGATTTAAATTCTCCCTGACAACTCACCGATGTGGCCAGACAAGAACTGAAATTAGTTGAAAAATGTCTGCATTCTAGGCAGTATTTTAGAGTTGATGTTACTCAATCTTTTTATCTATTCCTGTTACGGAGCCCTCGTTCTTCTAAAGAATGTTAGGACAGTGGATTAATAAGGTTCTTTCTCCTATGGAATGGCTGTTCTTGCCAAATCAACTAGTAAAAACTCTCCAGTTATGTGTAGAACGAATAATGAAAATAGTGATTATGGGAAGAAATAGAGCATGTCAGCTCTGGACATGATCTGGCTGTCATTGTAGTACCATTAGACGCTCAACAGAGACAGACCTTGCTCCAAACTCCCCTATTCTGGCAGGTAGCATTTGCTCAGTTCCTAGGGACAATAGATAATCACTACCCTAGTGACCCTGTTTTGTAATTTTTCTTTCACACTTCTTTTATTCCCCCGAACATCACTCATTTCCAGGCATTGATGGGGCACCTACTTACTTTACAAATAATTCTTCTAGAGGGAAAGCAGCTATCTGGAGCTGCTCCTTCTACCATTCCTTCTCTATGAAGGGGCATTCAGCACAGCACTCAGAGATCAAGGCTATTCTGTATGTTTTAGAACAATTTGCAGACCAACTCCTTAGTATAGTAAGTGACTCCTCTTATGCAGTATATCTAACCCAATAGATTAAAGCCACTTCTATTTGCTTCACCATTGAGCCTACTTTATTGCAACTATTTTTCAAACTACAGAAAGCTATACTTAACAGAATTGCTCCATTCTTTATCCATCATAGTAGAGCCCATGCTAATCTCCCAGGTCTGTCATCATTGGGAAATTATGAAGCAGATGCTCTGGTCAACCTGATTTCCATTTTTGTCAAAGCATTTCAGCCCCATGAGTTTTTTCATCAAAATTCTAGATCTCTGCAAAAGGAATTTAAAATTACCAGAGCTCAAGCTAAACAAATAGTGATGTCATGTCCTTCCTGCCAGCTCATTCCCAGGCCTGTTCCTCAGCAGGATTGCAACCCAAGAGGCCTTAGAACCAATCAGCAAATGGATATAGCCTCTTACAACAAACTTAAGCATATTCATGTCACTATCAATACCTTCTCACATATGATCCATACCACCTTCATTCAGGTGAACAAAATCAACATGTCATACAGCACTGTGTATCAGCATTTGCTACATTAGAGGTGTCACAGAAATACCAAAAACAAAACAAAACAAAACAAAACCTGAGAGTGGTCCTGCCTGTATTAGAAGGTATTTTCAGAATTTTCTTGATAACTGGAATATACAACATGCTACAGGGACCCACTATAGTCCCCAAGGTCAAGCAATAATTAAGCACGCTCATCTTTTTTTTTTTAAGAGTAGAACATATTTATTGAAAGAAAGAAAGCTTCTGTCTGAGAGAGAGACAGGAGGGGTACCAAGTGGGTTGCCAAAGACTGTCTTTTCTAGGGACTTTTATAGAGCAAAACCACGAGGGGAGACGAGTCCAAAATGGAAACTCACAAGGTGGGCATAAGATGGGACAGAACTATGGTCAACCAATAAGATGAACTGCTCAGGTAAAATTGATTAAATCGGGGACAAATGGGGAAGCAAGTCATGTAGCAAGCACGCAGAGCACACTCATCTTAAATTAAAAAATCAGCTAAACAAAAGAAAGGAGGAATACAAGTTAAGAATTCTTCGCAGATGTATTTAAATTTTGCTAAGTATGTTCTAAACTTTCTGAATCCTGCTCCTGATTCTGATTTGCTGCCAGCCACGTTACACTATGGATAAGAATCTGCCCACTCTCAGAGATTTTCACCCTCTGTAGCTTGGTGGGACCTCCAGACAGGTTTTTGGAATGGTTCAGCATCACTCTTAAATTGGGGCAGAGGACACACGTGTATTCTCACAGGAAATGGAGAGGTATTATGGATTCTACCCCAGTGTGTGTGCCTGTGGGCTGGCTGGCTCCACAGGGGATGATTTGCATCACTCCCAAGCACAGAGAGACCTCAAGCCACCAATGTGAGCCTTCTAGCGCCTAAGCATTGGGAATCCTCCTCTCCCGCAATGGAAGACGACTCCCTATCCCCCATCGGAGCCACACCTTGGCCAGAATTCAACCCACCTAAGCAGGATGTTAAATCCTCTACCAAGACCGCAAACAATGAACCTACCAGCACATTGTCCACTGTCCTGGGAAGGCCTGCAGCTGACCATTCCTCAGACTTGCCACCTAGTTAACAGCCAGGGTTTAGTTCAATCAACTGAAAATTTTTTTCCTTGCAATGCATGCTTTCCTAAGTGCTACAGTGCGCATAGCTAAAATTACTTTTAGTAGTTCCAGTAGTGGGAACAGTTACATATAGCTATCAAAACAACAGTTTTTTGTTTATTTGTTTGTTTTTTTTGTGGCACCAGGGATCAAACTCACAACCTCACACCTGCCAGGCAGGTACTTAAACCACTGAAACAAACTCCTGGCCCTATTTTTTTCAAGGCAGGGTTGTACTCTGTAGTTCAGGCTGGCCTTGCTCATGTTGTACCCCAAGCCGGCCTTGGACTCACAAAGCTCCACCTACCTCAGCCTCCTGAGTGCTGGGATTAAAGGCATGTGCCACCATGCCCAGCTAAAACAACAGTTTTTGCCATCAGATATGACTATCCTATAAATATGGCTAGCAAAACAACAGTGAATAACCTGTATGGCTGTAAATTCTAATTAGATAAACCATCAGTCTAGAACCCATCTTAATAACTGTCTTTGCTTTCACATGTGAAAAAAAAGGTTTTATTCCTTCTGATTCCTATTACAAGAGATCTCTGTTAATTGACCTATGAAAAAAAAGGAAGAGGGTTCTGACTAGTCAATGTATGGTTAGGAATTTAAAAACTACAAAAGACTTATTATAATTTGAACTGGCCAAAAGATATTTGAGTGCACTCCAATTTTATAAAAAAATTGTCTTATGTGTATTTGTTTGTCTGTCTGTCCAACTATAAACAGCTGTTTTCTTTGAGCTCAAATTTTTTTCTTTTTGATACATTTGCTAATTTATGTTGACTTATAGATAAATGTCATCAAAATTAAAAGCATGTAAGTTGCCAGCTGGCCAAAATGAGTATAAAATGAGTTTTATAAATATTATGCATATGGTTGTTTATGTACTATGACTCAAAAATCTTTGATTAATCAAAATTGTGTATTAAGTGTTATGATCTGGTTTTCATAGATCGTTAAAAAATTGTTAAAGTAATTAAATAGGGATTCTTTAGGCTTGGGGTAACTATTGGACAAGATTCCAGTTGATAATTAAGGAAGCAGCTGCCTGGAGAAATTTCTCCAGTCCTCATTCATTGGAGCCCCAGTAATCTCCATAGCCTTATGGGAGACACCCCAATAAATGTTCTTTAAAGTGTATTATTGTGATATGTCCACATTGGACATCATCAAAAGATTAAATTTTCTAGACAATAAGGTTTTTATTTAAAGGTGCTCTGGTACAAAGGTTTTCATATGGTTATGACAACAGATTGTTATTAACCTCATGGTGTATTACACGTATTCATGCCTCCAGATATACAGGTTCTCCAAAATGTAAAACAGGGATTATTTATGGAAATAGACTTTTGTTTCAGATTCAGACCTCTTCCTTTAATAGAAACTTACAAGATGTACATCCCACTAAAGGTCAACAAGTCAGATAAAATCTTCTTAGGTATTAGATAGGGATGACTGACTAAAAAAGGGTATTTTATATCAAAGTGGAAATTCAGGTGTGTCACAAATATGTCATTACGGTTGTGATGGTAATTTTGATTTTGAATTTTCTGTATAAAATATGTAACTGTTTGTAAACATTCTGTAGGGATTGAAATGGTAAAACAACCATGATTGTTAGAAAATAATGGTTTCATTTCATGTCCTAAAGTGCTTGATATTTAGATAAGATAATAACGTTAAGCTCACTGCTTCTATTACCCTGTACTATTATCAGTCTTTTCTTCTGGATGTTCAACAACTGAGGTTTAGACACCAAAACCTAGAAAGACAGACAGGCTAAGAGGACAGTCAGTGTTTTGGCCCTAGAACTCTGACATTAATGAGGACACAGGATGTGAGAGAACTTCTGCTGTGATATCCTATACTCAGTGAGTCCCTGGTCTTCTGATCCAGGAGACTGTGGGGCCACAGAGGAAACTGATCATCAATGTGTAGTGTGCCTAAGGAGTCAAGTCTTCCAAGGAGAGAAAAAAGTGCCTAAGGAGATAGAAAAGTCGGCCAAGCTTTCACAGTGGCCATGACTCATCCAAACGGGTGACACTGACAGGCACACTAAGTGGCACTGTGCATGCTTCCAAGGTAACTCCTGAGGAGATTTAACTCACCTTGACAGATAGCAAGAAGTTAATTTTAATTAATATAGTTCTCACTTTGACTTGGTCTTAAACACCCAGCAGCAAAGTATGAACAAAAGATGTATAAAAACAATGCCAGACATCCAAACAGGAAAAGTGGGATGGACCAGTGCAGTTAATAACCTAGGCCAGGGGCATGCTTGTGTTGATGACAGTGGAACACTGCTATGGCTGCCCTCCAGAACATATAACCATGGAGAAAAAACATCACAGCTCCATGGTGGAACCTATTTCTGTACAGCTCTCTGGTGCAAGCATTTTCAAGGATGACCCTGGAGAAAGGCCTGGCATCACCAGTGCTGAGACCCACACAGGCTACAAAACTCATGGCATTTGGACAACTGAAGAAGACAAATAGAAGGCTTACATCCTAGTGATGTAATAGGACCTCCCACAGACTCCTAGGAATGTTTATTGCTGTGATGGTTATCATATCCTATATGCTGTTTCAACAGCTTCAATTACAAAAACAAAAAGGGAGATATGTTGGGGACCAAATTGACAATGGCTAATTTTGCATACTTCCCTAAGGGATGAAATGGAGGTTTGGGATTACTGGTACCACCCATCTGAGATTTCCCATTGACTCCTCTTAGCATAAGACCACTTGCGCCCTCTTGAGTCATCCCAGGATTATACTCCAGGACAAGATTCTTCTTAGCGTAAGACCATCTACACTCTCTTGGGTCATCCCGGGATTATATTTACCCATTGAGTCATAAACCTCTGAGACTTCTGCCAAATTTGAATCTTTCATTAGTAATTTTTTTTTAAATCACAGAACCTGTTTTCGGGGAATGAAGTCAACTGGGCAGCAGACCCAGCACTCAAGGAAACAGTTCTGCAGCTTGAAAATGATCTCACCACAGTCTAATAAGACTTCCACTTTGCCAGGTGTTGAGGTATGTGCCTGTGATCTCAGCGCTCAGGAGGCTGAGGTAGGAGGGTTGCCACATGTTGAAGACCAGCAAAGAATTGTAGTTTGACATTTTTTTGTTGTTTTTGTCTTTGATATGTCATTTAAATAGCAAGTTTCAAGTGAAATGAATTCCCAGTATTTTTGAAACTATCCTAATGCTGTAATTTTTTTTTTTTTAGCTTGAGTTAACACTGTAGCAGAGAATTGGTCATTTTAAATAATAGTAAAGTGACTGCATACCCTAAAAATGGGAAAATTTTAGCCATAGAAAAGACATCTGGTCTAATGTCTGATGAATGCAGATATTTTTTGGACATTCCTAGTGGTCCCAGCATTTATTTGTAATACTTGTGTGCATTTATGCATTTGTCAATCAAAATACAGAGAAGTACACAGTGTTAGCAGTTGGGATGATTCGTGTTAGGATTATGAGTGACTCTCCTCTGTTCTGTCCCTGTCTGTCCTACACATCCGTGTGTGTGCACACCTAATGGGGACTGCACCCCGGGAAGGCTGACTCACAGTGCCATCCATGCCCTGTATTAGTTCTGTTTGGAGACAAGGTCTTGCTAATTTACCAAGGCTGGCTTCAAATTTGGAACCCTCCTGCCTCAGCCTCTTGAGCAACTGGGATTAGAAGCAAGCACTACCACATCCAGTACAGTTCTTTTTTTAATTTGGAGCTGTTGATCATTTTTATGGACAATGTAGTGTTTTCAGTATTCTTTTTAGAAGTAATTAAAACTTCTAAAGATGCACTATTGGATAATTGTTACTTTTCCCCAGTGGTCATAATATATATATATATATATATATATATATATATATATATATTTTTTTTTTTTTTTTTTTTGTTCCAGGGATCAAACTTACGACCTCACGTTTGCCAGGCAGGCGCTTATGCCGCTGAGTTAAATCCCCGGCCCTGTTATAATAGTCTTATAACATTTTAATGTTATAAATGTTAAATCATAAATTTAGTAAAATGATGGAAAATGTTTAAAAAATTTTTTTGGTTCTTACGGATTGAACATAGGGCCTTTGACTCAATGCTTGGGAAATGCTCTACTACTGAGCTACACTCAGCCATAGAAAATATTAACTACATGTGCTGTTACATCACAGTTACCCTTCTCCATGAGCTGTGTGGATGTTACCACTTGAACTCGGGGCAGCGGTGGGCAAGGTTGTGAGCAGCCCACAGAAGACAGGGGCTAAGCCTGGCATGGTGGCACAGGCCTTTAATCCCAGCACTCGGGAGGCTGAGGTAGGTGGAACGTTCTGAGTTCGAGTCCCGCTTGGGCTACGTGAGGGCAAGGCCAGCCTGAGCTACATAGTGCGACCCTGCCTCAAAAAACTAGGGCTGGGAGTTTGGCTCAGTGGCTTAAGCGCCTGTCTGGCAAGCTCGAGGCTGTGAGTTCGATCCCCAGTGCCACAAAACAAAGAAAAAAAAACAAAGAAAAAAAAAAAAGAAGACTGGCTGTTTTGTCCTGCTTGACCATTTTGGTCCTTTACAAGAAAATCTGCACTGTTTTTTTTTTTTTTTTCCCATTTTACATTTACTTAGTGAAGCGAAAGACACAGAAGAGTCCCTCAACTTTATTTTCTCTTTCATTAACACATTTGTCCTTTAAATGTAACTCCTGCTGCATTTTAGACGGAGCTCCTGAGTGATCCGCTTTCCCGGCTGATAGGGTTCTAATGCTGATAACCTCATCCTACCTCTGCACTTCCGTTTTGTTTCGTTGGGACAGGTTCTCACTCTGTAGCCCAGGCTGGTCTTGTCCTCTTGGTGACCCTCCTGTCTCAGCCTCCCCAGGCCTGGGATTACAGGTGGCTCAACAACTGCACTCGTCTTGGTGTGAGTCCTACTTAATATATGTAGCCTCCGAGACACGGTTATTGACAAGGGCTGAACCTACTGCACTCAGCACTGCCTCCCCAAGCGCAGCTCCACACTGGGCACAGTTGATGGCTCAGAAATATTTACCGAACAAATACACGTTGCTCTATCTTGCCTCAGAAGGCCACGTTGAAGCCTTCATGTGTACCGTAGCAGCGAGGATGAGGAAGCGGGTCAGCAGGCCTCGCGCGGCCAGGCGGCGCTGGTCACCACCCAGCTGACGCAGGGCTGCGTCTCGTCTCGGGTGACAGTATTGGGGGGCGGCCCATGTGCTCTGGGGTGGCTGCTGAGACAGACTGTGGCTCCAGCCTGGCCAGCAGGAAAGCGCGCAGTGTGCGGTGGCTTCGTCTGCGCTGGGCTGTGCCGCGCATACCTGTGTCATGTGATCGCCCACCGCCAGGCGATGGACCAAGCAATAATCACACGTTTCCAGCATTCCATGCGACCTCTTCTTCTGAGACAGGATTTTGCTATGTTGCCCAGACTGGTCTCAAACCATCCTCCCGCCTCAGTGTCCTGAGTACCTGGGCCTATATGTGCATGACGGCCTGGGTTTGTACAACTTTTTTCAATGCATAAACTCCAAGTTCCACAATCCAACGCTACAGAAGCCACCAACTTATAGATTACTGGTTTTCTTACCAATTCAGTGGTTTTCTGTTGAATTCAGCAGCATACATGGGATGCTTACTGCCTGGGAACATGCTGCCTCTGCTCAGTACACAGTGTTCTGGTCGCTACTCACTTTGTTCTTTCTTGTAGCAGAGATGGAACCCAGGGTCTCACACACCAGGCAAGCAGTGTACCACCGAGCCACACCCTCACCCCAACTATGCAGTGTGCAACAGATTTTCCTTTTTAGAGCAGTATTAGGTTAACAGCAAAATTTGGTACTCATTTTCAATGTCTGAATCAAAGATGCATCTGTAAATGTAACTAATTTGCAAGTGAGTTCGTAAGAGTATGCAAACACACACAGACACACACAGTGGGCTTCTCTCTACCATCATGACCACTTCTGTACACTACATCTTGTATTAAAAGCGAAAGAGAAAAGCCAAAATCTTCAAAACACACCAGGCACACCTTTATGTCACACTACTAGGAAACATCTGTAAACATTTTGTTGCCAAATTCTTAGTAAGTTTTCATTTATTAACTGCTGGAGATTTGTCAATATTTTACCATTGGGAAAAGGGTGGGGGATACAAAACTTTGGCTCTGAGTCAACTGAAATGTTTCTCGGAGAAGCTTCCTAGGCTCATGCGCAGGGAGGAAAAAGACAAAATGACGGCCAAGAAGAACCTGCGTGTTCTCCAGGCTTCCACTGCTAATAAAAATGGCACCGGAAGGCGTAAATTCTTAATCTCAGTGTCGTTTTATCATAACGTCAGCAATCATTCCCTGATCTGAAATTCACCCACATGTGTCTAGAGACTGGTAGAATAAATGATAGACTCATTTAAAAGTTAGGTTATTAAAAATTACCAAGATGTCTAACAAAGTAAAGTACATAAAAATGTGACATTTAGTTATTAAATTTGGCTGAATGAAATAGAAACCCAATTATGGTGACTTAATCCAATTAGGTTTTGTCTTCCAGAGACATGCAATTTACAATACCATTAACATGCTAGAATCTTCTTGTTCTTCTGGCTTACATTCCTTGGGATGTGGTGGTCAACCCTGTGATTGCTTCATGGACACAAAATGACTATTGTACCTCTAGCATAATATCCACCTTCCAGGAAGGGAGAATGAGAGAAAAGAAAAAGAGGGGAAAAAAGACGAAATCTGTCCTTTATCAACAGAAAACAACAGCTTTCCCAGAAGTCTCACCTCTGACTTTCTACTTAATACCTTATTGGCCATAACTATGTCACATGTCACCCACCGCAAAGAAGCACAAGAAATACAGACTTTTACTTAGGTGTTGTCTTACTTTTCTCTTGTTGCTGAGACAAAATACCTGACACCCAAAGTTAAAGGGGGGAAGGTTTATTTAGCTCACAGTTGTAGAGGTTTTAGTCCATCATCGCCTGGCTCCAACGCGGGTGGCTTGGCAGAGGGGAACAGTTCAAGGCATGCAGCATGTAGCAAAGCAACAAGGGAGGGCCACAGTTATCTCTGCCCTTTTATTTTATCCAGGGTACTCAGGGTGGGGAGCACTCACGTCCTTAATCCTAGTGCTCGAGTCTAGCATCGCACCATGAATCAATCCCAGCACCACACACTTTACATCCATCCACCTCTGAAAAAGCCCCACCTATGACCACATGAGGCCATTCAGGGACATCTAAATATAAGCCATAATGGTTGTATTGCAACCTTGAACAAAATTTGGGTTCTCTTGGAATGAAGGAGAATGGCTATTGGGTTGACTGCCACAGAAATATTTTTAAAATTTATTTATGTTCTCCAAATCCATCACAAAAGCATTTTTAAAAATAGAACCCAGAGCCGGGCGTGGTGGCGCACGCCTTTAATCCCAGCACTTGGGAGGCTGAGGTAGGCGGAGCGTTGTGAGTTCGAGGCCGACTTGGGCTACAACGCGAGTGCAAGACCGGCCTGAGCTACACAGTGCGACCCTGCCTCAAAAAACCAGGGCCGGGAGTTTGGCTCAGCGGCTTACGCGCCTGTCAGGCAGGCGCGAGGTTGTGAGTTCAATCCCCGGTGCCGCAAAAAAAAAAAAAAAAAAAAAATAGAACCCAGAAAAGTCTTAACTCTCAGGCAAGAGTGAGAAAGTAAATTACTTAAGGTTTTGAATGAAACTCTTTTTCAGGCTTGGCTTAGGCCAAAGACATTACCTGCACTCCTGCTGTTGGGGCACAATTATAGTGTAAGAATATGTTTATAAAATAGCAAACTTACAGGTATTTCATGATGAATTAGAGATCTCTAACCAAGTTTCTGTTCTGCTGTTTCTGCTGAATTCAACTGACCTTGACAGTGTCTACAGCCCAGCTGCAGACCTCTGATGAGCACTGAGTCACAGTAGTTGTCTGTACCTTAAGGCGCCCTGGGCTACTCAAGGACTCCCTGTAAGGGCCCTCCCTGGATTGTTTCTATATGATGGTAATGCCTTTAACTGTGCTCACTCGGTGAGGCTCCCCGCTCCTTGTTCCTGGAATGTTTTTATATTGTGATAAACAATCCCTCTGTTTCAATAAGTCTGTTCAACAAAGGGCATGCCTGTCAATATGACTCAGTACATTAACCAATTATGTAACATTTTGCCACTTGCACTGTACCTCCCACTTCTCAATTCTATAGAAACTAAGATTTCTACAAACTCAAGGCTGTTGCCTTTGAGGAATTATCCCGCCACAGTTCTCCAGCATAAAGATTAAATGCCGCCTTCTTATCTCCTCAGTGCAGAGAGTCTTCCTTTCTGTTTGGCTTGGCTTGGCTTGGGAATTTTCCCACAATGCTACAAGCCGGCATGTTTACATAGTTCAGCACAGACTAGTTTGAGTGACTCTGAAAGACTTGGGCAGTCAACTTCCTGGGTGCTGACGATGTCTAAAGGCCCAGGTACAAATGAAAGCCTTCCAAGGAATTTAACAGCAATGCAAGCATTCTCGTTTTTGTATTTTGTACCTGATTTTCAACACTAAGAACTTCCTTTGTGAAATAAGCCAGTTGCATTCACAGAAACACAGTTCAAATAGACAAGTAACTTCAAAATTCAAACCATAATGTACACCTCCAAAAAGCAATTAAAATTGACCCATTTCATACAACCCAACAACCTTTCCTGCATTCCTTGCCCTCTTTGCCCCTGTTCATTCACACGTGTTGTTGTATCTTACAAATGTTTTAATTCCTACTGGACTAGAACGTCTTCTTTTATTGCAGAACCCTCTACCTCAGAGAGTTTGGAAAGTCCAGCTCCAGTGCAAACCTTCAGTTTTGCATCTTGAAGACCCAGGCTTAAAGCAGTAGAGACAGATTGTCCTCCTGTGGTCAATTCTCTCTTTAATTGGGGGTGGACAGGGAAGAGAGGGTGTGGTGATTTCCAGTACAGTAATGTTTCAATCATGATACAATCACACAGTAAGGGCATAAATGTAAGTATTGCCATCAGGGGTGGAGGAGAGGGTCTTAGTTTTCTTAGCCTTTACCATCATCCCAGGGTTTCAGTGTTACACCCACCTCTTCTTTCCTTGGTCCTCCAGGGGAGGAAGTAGGTAATGGTCAATTGACCAAAAGTAATATGGAGTAATAAATCAGAAGTATTAGGATGCTATGGCTCCCCAGACAGCCCTGTGTGACATGAAACAGCAGGACCAGGTAAGGGAACACTCGCTCCCCCAGGATCCAGTATAAATTATGAGAGGTGAATATGCATTGAATAGAGAATTGATGGCTCTCTAAAAGAAATTGGCTGTAAATCAGGTTTTGTTGAGTTGACACTATTCCTCTGTGGTGGAATATAGTAGTGTCTCAGGTATTTGTGCTGCAGGATAAAAATAAAGATAAGTAGAGAAAAGACAAAGAAAATCGTCATTGTAAAATTGTACTTTTAAAAAATGGTAACTTCGGGACACAAAGTTACCCAAGGGTGTAGCCCTTCTTTTTTCCCTTCCCTGAAACTTATGTTTCCCTTAATTAAGAAAATATATTGCTTCTAACTGGCTTCAAGGACTTTGGTTGGATGAAGTAATTCAGTCAAAGATAGTTTTTAACTGCCTGCTCCCCTTGAACCCCTTCCCTCCTCCCCAGGATGTTCCTATGTTATGATAAATAATTCCTTCTAGGCCAATGTATTTAGAGTTAGTTTACCTGACAATATATGACTTAATTCAATCCATTAACCAATCATGTAATGCCTTGTACTTCCTGCTTACAAACTGTATTTAAACTGAACCCAGAACTGCTCCCGTCAGCCCGGTAGTTTAATAAACAGTTGCTTTCTCGATTCCTTGGTGCAGTCTTCTGTTCGGTTCAATACTGGTTCTTCTGTCACAGTACCAGTCTGACTGCACAGACACCTTCTGCGCTCTGCCAGAGGACAGCTCTGGGAGGACATCATCACCCAGCTTCAGGACACAGAAGCAGCAGAGAGATTCCTGCCCCACACTCCTTCCGTCCATGCTATCTGCTGAATCTTCATGGAGTTGGCTGGACATTGCAGTTTCTCATCGTAAGTACACCACGATGAATTATTCTCAGTTTGGAGGATCTGGTCAAGCAGTGAACTGAAGACCGTCCATCAAAGCCCACAGAGCCACTTTTGGAAAGTGTCAGCATGAGGACTCTTTGTGGCCGTGATCCCCAGCTGGTCTGCAGCTGTCTTTGATACCCTTTACTTTAACCCAATTATGAACACTGAGCTTGTGGAAGTCCAAGGGCTGGAAACCCAGTTATTGTGACTGGGGCTGCCCAGGCTCTGACCAACCCTTTGAATCTCCCTGACATCTAATCTCCATGGCGTAAAAGGGGTAGTGGGGGGAGAGGGCGTTGTCTCCCCGTTTTCCACCTGAGGTAAAACGAGGTGCTGTTTTGTATGTCACAGGCACTAGGTCCTCTCCCTTGCCTGTGGCGTCAGGCTACCACACAGAGGACACCTGCTTGGTCTACACAGTGGGAGGCGCCCCGGCCCAGCCCCCTCCTCACAGGGACTGAGGCCCAGGCCCTGGAGTCCAGTGACGTCCAGCAATCATAAAGCCTCCGGGTAGGTTACTCCCCCTTGCCCTAACTCCAGTAACGGACAGAGGCTTCCAGAGCCTCAGACTAGACATGTTGGGGTCATACCTGTCCTATAAGTCAGGTTTTGGAAAACAGGGATGAGATCTTGTCATAGGCGTTTACTTGTTAAAACAAAAAGGAAAAAAATCCAAAACCCGAGCAACAATTCCTTCTTGTTGAAGAGTTGCGAGATTTCAAAGTAAAAGTTTCAATGGCCTTGGCCTGAAACTGGAAGGATGATTAGATTTCACTTGGGAGTTTGCTTTTTGTTACTGTTTTAAAAAGAATTTAACCAGTATAGTACAGTTCAAGAAAGTCCTTTTGTTTAGGGAAACATTTCATACATTGACCTCATGTTGTAAAATACGCTATCTTTACTGTCTTGTTCCAGTGTATAAAGCAGGAAAGGTGACTTCCCCAACTGCTGTAACCGTGCGTATGGAAGCGATCGAAGGCTTTATCTCCTTCCGCTGTGGATGTGGTGGGTGTGAAGTATGATCTTCCTCAAGACTGGTGTCGTGGAGATAAGCGTGCATCTGAAGTGTGTTCTGTGACTTAACAAACCATTCATTAACTAGTTGTGTGTGTGTGTGTGTGTGTGGGTGTGCTGGAATTGAATCCAAGGTCTCACACCCGCTAACACATGTTCTCACTGAGCTGTATCCCCAGCCCAACCCTCTAGATCTTTGAGTAAAGATTTCACTCAAACTTTGCACCTGAAAGTTCGAAGAAATTACTTGAAATTAACATTTTTTTTCAGTATGAAGGATTGAATCAAGGGCCCTTACACAGACTTAACAATCACTCTACCACTGAGCTACATTCCCTACCCCATTTAAATTTTATTTTGAGGAAGGGTCTAGCTACGTTGTCTAGGCTGCCCTCAAAATTGTGATTTTCCTGCTTCACCCTCACAAGCTGGGATTACAGGTGTGTATCATCAAGCCTGGGTTAAAAGAAATATTTTTATGCAGATTTTAGAAAGATACTCCACAGAAACAAAATGATGATAATACAATGATTCTGATGTGGGAACAGACTGAAAGACATGGAAAACAGAGAGGTCAGAAATAAATCCATATATAGAAATGGGAACCTAAAGATGATAATGGTGGTCTCACAAAGCAATAAAAAGAACACAGTCTTAAGGAAATCATATTGTCTGAATTCCTCCCCACCCCCTAGTTGGAGTACAAGATGAAGTGTGAAAGTTCAAAGTATAAGATCTATAGAATAAAACATGACTGAATAGGGAAAGATTTCATGAATAAACTTTGAAAGCCTAATCTGATAGGTTCTGCTAGCCTGGGGCTTATCTGTAACATGACAACCCCCCAACTTGGTACCGGACCCAGGGAAACAACTTAGCTCTCCAAGAGTAAACTCTGTGTTTTCCTTCTCATTCCAGAGATAAACCTCCTGCTCCCTTTTTGTGTGTGCGCCGAGCCCTCTCCAATCCCAAGACTCCACAACCCCCCAAGCCTCCACCCCCAGCCCCCAGTAAATCTTTGTCTCCTGTTTTACACAGGCAGATGCTCCTTCAAATCAGCTGCCACCTCCCAAACTCCTCCCCCAGCCAGAGCTGATAAAGGTTACTACATGCCTTTGTTCTTGTTGAGAGCTTCTATACCCCCCATTCCCCCAAAGCTCTCCAATGCGCCCCATGTTAAAGGCCTCCTCCTCATCTCTCTCTTGCTCTCATTTTCTCTGCGCCGCTTCAGATCGAGTGTCTTAAAATAGTCAATCATAATCTAAAATAAATGATAGAAAATGAAGCACAATAAAGATGGATTTGGCTACATAAAAACTTCTGGACAAAGTTAAAAGATAAATGACAGGCTGAGAGAAGATAACTGCAGCATCTAAAACTGGGAGTTGACTAATACAAGTTCATACAAAGAATTGAAAAATAATAAGCAAAAAATGCTGAAAAAGATATTATAGGCAATAGACAGAAGCAAAACTGAGAGTAGCCCTTTCAGTGTATGTATATTTCAACAAGCATAGGAAATCTTCTATTAATCAGCAAAGTACAAACTTGGAACAGCAATTAGATTCATGATGGCAAAAAGTAAAAGAATGGGTTCAAATCATGTGTTGGAGAGGACGTGGGAAAATATATTACAAAACAAAATCAAATCCTAAAGGGTGTCAAGCAGTATGCTTCTCTGGGGGCATGGACCTTGCCCGCTATATTAATTACCTCTTAAATGTGAAAACTAGGAGTGGCAAAGACTGCTATTCACCTACTCAGCATGCATTTTTTTCTTCCTCCTTACTGGCAGACCTTCTAGAAAAGTGTTTAAAATATAGATTTTGTTATTATTCAGATAGGGTGAAGTCAACACATATTGCCATGGAAGATAGCTTATTATAGGGTCCAAGAGGAGGAGGCACACCACGCAGAAATGCAACAAGGCCCTCAGGAGGCAGAAAGAATGGAAGGAATCAGGCCAAAAGCCTTTTGTTTTCTTGTGGGGAGAAACAGGCAAAGGAGAGTAAGCAAGCCAAACACCGAGTACTCTGAAAACTTCCACGGGTCCCTGGATTGCAGGCAGCACTTGGCCCTGGAATGATTAGGGCAGGAGAACACTGGCTTGGAGCGTAATAGCCTGATAAAGGAGGTACAGGGCTGATGGGCTCCTACACGGTGAGTACTCTGGGATGGGTTGTTTGCTATCTTTACTAATTAGCCTCAGGTGCCAGAAACAAGAAAACAAGAAAAAGTATGAACAAGGCTCAGGGGTGGAGCACTTACCTACTACTATGCTTAAGAACCTAGGTTTAATCCCCAGAACTGCAAAACAAAACTGAGGCAAACCATAGCTAATAAAAGGAGCCACTGAACTAGGACACCAAACAGAATTCTTACGTTTGGTTATTTTCAGCAACTATGTGCGGGTGCTTGCTGTAACAGACCTTGTGCTCTGGACTGAGAGAGAAGAACCAAGCTAATAGAAATGATGACTTCAGGAAATCTCAGGCCCAGCACTGTGAGCTCAAGATCTAACTGTAATCGACCTTGGAGAAGGGAGGAAGTGTGTCTGAAGAAGCCCTAATCGGTTTTTAAAATGGTGCAATTCTGGGGTTCACACAAACGAAATCCCAAATAAATCCACCAGTCCAGATCGTTTTTCTCTCCTGTTCTACTGAAATACAGCCTGGTACTTTCCCATCAGGAATGGTCCCATTTGCAGCTCAGTCCGGTTGAACTTGCTTACTTTTCCAGGAGGATCTAAACTCATGGAATCAGCCGGTTGCCTGAACAAGCAGAGCAAACTGAACACTACGTTCCAGTCCCGGTTCACCATTATTTCTAACCCTGACAAATCATTTCTGGAAGATTCAGGGTTCTCATCTGAAAAATAAATAATAATCGTACTCTATAAGCCAGGCGTGGTGGCGCACGCCTTTAATCCCCTAGCACTTGGGAGGCTGAGGCAGGAGGATCGTTGTGAGTTCGAGGTCAGCCTGAATTGCATAGTGAGACCCTGTCTCAAAAAATAGAGCCGGGGATTTAGCTCAGTGACGTAAGCGCCTGCCTAGGAGGCGCGAGGTTGTGAGTTCGATCCCCGGTACCAAAAAAAAAAAAAAAATCGTACTCTACGTGAAAACCTTCCTCAAACGATGTTGGCAAGTGCAAAGTCTCGGGATCATAAAACGCAACTCTCCATGGCAACAAAGCCCAGGGGCCATTTTCCCCAGAAGACTCCCCCCACCTCCACCCTGCTCCTTAGTACCTACCTTACCCGGCAAACCGGTGGTGCGCATGTACACTACCGGCGCTTCCGGCTTCCCGTAGTTTCCTTTCCAATCTTGGCCCCGCCCACCGCCTTACAGCGTTTCCGGTCCAGTCCCGGAACTCCCAGACCACTTCTGTTTCGTGGTTCTCGGTCCTGCCTACTTCTCCAGCGCTTCTCTGGTTGTCTCAATCTCTGGCGAAAGTAGTCGTTCTGGTTTCGAGGCGGCACAGATCGGAAAGGGGCCGCGCTGCGTCCCCTTGCTCGTTGCCCGCAGTCCTCGGCCACAGGCGACGAGTTTCAGGGCGTCATGGCCAGGGGCCCTCGCGGCCCGCCGGGTGGGAGGCCGCTCTCCCCAGCCCGCGCGCTCCTGTGGCCTCTGGGCCCGCCGGCGCCCGTCTCGGTCTGAGCGCAGCCCCTCGGTGCCTGCGGCCACCTCGCGCGGGACCTCATGGCCTCCGAGGGGCCGACCCCGCCGCCGTCGCCCTCGCGGTCGCTGTCGCCGCCAACCTCCCCAGAGCCTGAATTGGCCCAGCTGAGGCGGAAGGTCGAGAAGTTGGAGCGCGAGCTGCGGAGCTGTAAGCGGCAGGTGCGGGAGGTCGAGAAGCTGCTGCATCAGACGGAACGGCTGTACCAGAGCGCCGAGAGCAACAACCAGGAGCTCCGCACGCAGGTGCGCGGTCCGCCCTGCCCCGGAAGGGAACGGCTTCTTGGCCGGGGCTCCCTACTGCTTTATAAGAGTCCTTGAAATAAATAAAACAGAGAAGTTATAGTCCAGGCATGTTTGGAGTAAGCCCAAGACTTAAGGCTCCTTGGTTTAGATGAGTGTCTCAGGGCCTGAGTTGAACCCCAGTACTTTGGCTCCACGATCTTCGTTCTCATTTGACTCAACGGCCCTCTGGCAGTAGAAACATTCGTAATACTTTTTTAGGTTATGTTTGAGTTTGTTAAGGTCTGAACTTGAATCAGAATCTCATCTTTGCCACTCATGAGATGTGTAAACATGGAGCAAGCCTCAGTTGCCCATAGAAATCACTTGGCGTTGTTATTCTGGGCACTCATGTTGAGTTTTCTTGTGGAAGGAGGGAAGTAGAGCCTCCTTTGTTAGACACATCTTATATCCTTTTGATAATGTGTGGTAAGGACAGGTACTTAAAACAGCAGTTCAGAACAAAAATACACTAACGACCTGTTGGGCAGCTGCACTTTCTCCTGACAAGTCATTTCCAGGTACTTAATTTCAGAGTAACTTTTGTAGTCTTTCATAGTTAAATGGTTCATTTCCTAAAACCACATCTGTAGGCTGAACACTGAAACAGCAATTTGTCACACTGTTGGTGAGCTACGAAAACAACTGTTGATTTGAAGTGATTTCTAGGCCCATTGTATATAGTTGTTTAGAAACGTGTTTTGTTTTCTCAGCAACTAGTTCTTTTTTTTTTAATCAGCTAATTCTTGAACATCCACAATGTATAGGAATTGTACTAGGAAAATACAAATGTTGCCGGGAGTTTGGCTCCGTGCCTTAAGCGCCTGCCCTGGCAGGTGCGAGGTTGTGAGTTCAATTCCCGGTGCCACAAAAAAAAACAAACAAACAAACAAACAAACAAAAAAAACAAAAAGGGAAAATACAAATGTAAAAATACGGGAGGAGAAGTGTTGTTTGCCCAAGAGACCCTAACGTATTTTGCTAACCTAAGAGCCAGTATGTTCATTATTAGTGTTAACTTGACAGTGGTTCACCATCAAAAATGGAAATACAAGCCAGGCATGGTAATGCAGGCCTGTAATCTCAGTACTTAGGGAGACCAAGGCAGGAGGATCACAAGTTCAAGCCCAGCCAAGACCACGTCTCAGAATAGAGCTGGAGACGTAGCTTAGTGTGAAGGGCCTGGATTCAGTTGCTAGTACAAAACCAAAAAGAAAGAAGAAAGAAAAAGCACCTTGGGTAAGGTGGCTGTAATCTACAGTCTGAAGCAGGCAGGTCTGCTTGAGCCTAGGAATAGGAGAGTAAGTTGGGCAACATTTAGAGACCTTGTATTAAAAAAGAAGTAGATACAGTTTATTGTTAGAATGTTCGCCTAACTGTGCAAGAGGCCCTAAATTCAGTTGCCAGTACCAGAGGGGTGACAGTGGGGACAAGCATGGTCTTGACTCTTCTGCTGATGGAGTACTTGCCTAGTCAGTCTTTCCTGTTGGGAGAGTAGAGTTTGGCTGTCATTCCAAATTACTGAGTCTGTTCCGTTTAGAGCACTTGAGAATTCCAAGAAATGAACTGTGAACTAATAGCCATAATATCTGTAGGTTTGGGGGTCAAAAAGCCTTGTGCAGTTTACTTTGTTGATTCAGATATTTCATATGTAAAATGGGCATTAAGAGAAAGACATAATTTGTGAGGTGCTTGTGTAAATTAAAATAGCATCATGTGCACCAGTATAATGCCCAGCGTGCAGTGGATGCTAAGTGTTCAAGTTCACAGTAAAGGTGGTAGCGGCCACAGCCAGGACTGGGGCCAGGCTGTCAGTCTCCTAGGGTGAGGAACTTCGGGGGCACTTACTTGGCTGTGTACTTGCATTAATCTGTGAGTGCAAGTGTTTTACCCTAAGTACCTTGTTTGCCTGACGCTAGTTCAAGTCCTAGTGGTCAGAGCAGATCTGATGACTGTGTACTCAGTCTTACCTCGTCTCCATGTGAGATTATATACTATGAAAAGAAATGTACAAGCCTGTTTTTAGTCAGTCTGGTGCACCTAGCAGACACTGTCTGACACCGAGTTCCTGTTAGGCTGCCTTGACTAAGCAGGTCCTCATCTGCGTCCGCGTGCGTCCACACGCTGGTTCTGACCTGTGCAGCATCCTTCCAAGGGCATCTCAGTGCATGGATGCCTGGAGAACAGGTGCCCTTCTTAGCCCTCTTGTGTTCCTTGTTCCCTTCTGCCCTTATTTAGTCATAAGACTGCTATTTAAGAGGAAAAATACACGTTGAATCATGAATGGTATTAATATATTTAGGTGAATAGTTAAACTCAGGTGGAGGACACCAAGTGATATTAGACAATTCAATGCAGATGGACCTTTATATTTTTTAGCTTTTTAAATCTTTAGAACTGCTGACCTTAAATATTAGCATAAAAGCTTACTTTGGTAGGGGGATAGGGGTGGCAGTAAGGATTAAGCCCAGGGCCTCTTGCATGCTAGGCAAGTGCATTACCACTAAGTTCTGTACCCAGCTGGAAACATTCCTGTCTGTTAGAAATGAAGGGTCCTGTTCACAAAGTTCCATTCGTTCAGACAGGCTGATTTTGGGGGAGCGTATTCATATGCTTAGCAGGAGAACTTGACAATAAAATCATTTGTGAGCTGGGACTCGATCGCACATACCTGTGATCCCAGCGCTCAAGAGGTCAAGACCAGCCTGGGCAATGTATTGAGACTTGGTCCTTCCTCTCCCCACCCCAGATTCTCTGAAAATTAACTGTAAGAGTTGTGACTATTTTTGGTTTTTAGCTACTCATGGCACATCTCTGAAACTTTTATATTTTCAGTATGGGGAATTAAATCAATGGGAGCTCTACCACTGAGATGTATCCCCAGTATTTTTCTTTCTTAACTTTTGAGATCTTCTTGCCTCATGCTCCATGAGTAGCCAGGATTACAGGCATTCGCCACTATGCCCAGCTCTTGTATCTAAAACTTTTCCCAAGAAAAATAATTTTTGGTTGTAATTTCAAGAGAAGGTATGTGTATCATTACTTTGCTCTATGTTTTATTTCTCCTAAAATCTTGTTTTCTTTCAGGTGGAAGAACTCAGTAAAATCCTCCACTGTGGGAGAAACGAAGATAACAACAAGTCTGATGTAGAAGTGCAGACAGAGAACCATGCCGCTTGGTCAGGTTCAGGTGTGCACCTTAGAGTGAAGTAGCCTAATACTGTTGCGTTCACAGCATGCTAATGTGGTGTTTTCTTTAACTTTTAAATACAAAGGTCTACATAAACAAGAATAATTATTGGTATGTTCCTCCTTTGGTATATTTAGTTAATCAGTTTGCCCTTGTGGAAAAAAAAAACACCCAAAAACTGCAATTTTCCTGTAATTTCTATAACATCGCTAACGTGTTTTCAGTGGTTCACTCACAGAGCAGTTTTCGGGTGGGGTCTCACTGTGTTTTGCCCAGCCTGGCCTCACAGTCTGGGCTTCGCCTCTGCCTCCTGACCCTGGGACAAGTGCATACTGCCCCCCAGCTCACCCGGTCAGCTTTGCTGTGTAGTCAGCCCGCTTTCCTATGCGGCTCTGTGCGGGGGCCAGTGTTTCCTTGTTGATGTGTGCAGTTCCAGGCTCTTAGATCTTGCAGGCGTAGGGAGTCCATCTCCGTGGCCTCATCAGCAGCATTCCAAGGAAAATTAAGGGAGCCACTGTTAGGTTTTAATAAAAGTGGATCACAAGAAACAATCATCTTTCCTGTTAGGTTTTTGGCTTGGCTCACTCAAGATGCAGTTTAGCAGAGGGGCAGCATATCTGTATACAAACTCTGTATACAAACCTTTTTTTTTGGCACCAGGGATCAAACTCGCA
>RJWM01019477.1:0-38961 GCA_004363535.1 Dasyprocta punctata | reverse complement strand
AACGGAAGGCGGGGACGGTGAAGGGTGGAGGGAAGGCCACATGAATGCGCAGTTGCACAGGGCTGTAGCGCCTGAATAGGAGATTGGGAAGGGGCCGCCTGTAGAAACTAGGAAAGAAGGAAATGAGTAGTGTTTCAGAGCTCTGGGAAGGAGTGGCCATGCCCTGCTGACCCCGTGACTTTATCTCAGGAAGGCTCAATTCAGACTTCTGCCTTTCCAAATGGTAATAGACTAAGACAGTATCATCAGGAACACCTCAGTCTGTGGACCTACATGCGGTGTCAATGACCAACAATTGCATTTGTTCTTAATCATTCTGCAAAACATTGGCCTCTTTTTCTGGATTAAACCTTGCTATCTTTTCAATCAGAGAAAACAGCAGAGACACAGGACTGCCCCTCCCTTTGCTTACCCCCATTCTGTGGTTTCAGCGTCCACAGTGGTCCCATAGCCTGTCCCCTGCAGACACGGGGAGGTACTGTGATTCCTTCTGTGGCCCCGGCCTGGGTTCCGGGCACAGTCACACACTCCTGCACAGTCGCTCATCTGCAATGACAGGAGAGGACACGGAAAATGTCGAAGGCCCAGGACGTGTCATTGAGGCGCTAGGCCGATAAAGCTGTATAAGAAACACCTACAAAATCTCAGCAGGGTGCAGCGCAAAGTGCTGACCTAGCTCCTGGGTTTGCAGGCCAGAGGCTGATCCAGGCAGGGCTCTGGGCCATGTGCCTCCCGGGTCCTGGCTTTGGTCACTTCTCATCTGCTAACCAGCATAGCACCGGGCCAAACCCAGAGTTGCTCAGGGGAGGGGACTGGGGGTCACAGGGCCCACAGTGGGAACAGGGAGGTATGTGATTGGGGGTGTTCCTGGGATGCACCTGCCACTGCAGTGTTTGCTAAGAGACAGAGACACTCAGGACACCGAAACTGCAGAGCCAGCCTGCCTCACATAAAGCCAACTCTGCCACTCCCAGAAATTCCATTTAATCCAGCTTTTCCCCTGGTAGGTACTTCGTAAAAATTCGGAGACATCATATTATAGTGTTACGTACATATCCATGTTTACAGCAGCCAATTCATAGTAACTAGATCTTGAGAGCAGAATAGATGCCTGTCAACAGATGAATGGATAAAGACAATGTGGTATTTATGCACGGTGGAGTACTACTCTGTCCTAGAGAACTATAAACTCGAGTCATTTATAGGAAAACGGATGCACCTTGAAACCACAGTCGAGTGAAATGAACTAGACATACAAGCTTAAACATTGCATGGTTTCTTTTATATGACAAACCCAAGCTACAAATAATTTAAAGAGCAAAATAAAAGACAGATAATGGGAAATAGGGAGATAGATCTTTGATGAATGAGAGGAGCACTAAGAAATGGAGGGAAAGGGAAGGAGACGAAGGGCAGATGAGAAAAACTGGGAAACTAAGAAGAGAAGCAAATGAAAAGATCTAGGCAGCCTTCTCTGGGAAAAGAGTAGATTTTCTAAAGTGACCCACGTGACTAACGCCACCATGGACGGTGTCCCACTGATCGCAGTGTCAAACTCCAGATGAATGCAGGAACAGCTACCCGGGGGCTCTGAAAAAATCAGCGAAGTCTAAGAGGCGACCTCACGTGGGGCGCGGGCCCGTGTGCTCCGGGCTCACTGACTTGCTGGTGTGGGGAGGCACAGACCCTCCACGCAAAGCTGTGGCCCTGAGCTCTGCGCACCCCGGGGGTGGGCTGGTCCGTGCCCTGCTCCGGCATCGGTGCCTAGAATGAAGCTGTGGGCAGCGGGGGATCCTGGGGGCTCCGGGGTGGATCCCCCTCCCAGGCCCGCTGGCTCCTCCTCTGTGGTCCAGCCGTCCGCAGCACCTGTCACCTCCCTGGCGGTGGCCCGGGTCCGCTCGGCTTCTGGGGGCTCCGCTCGGCTCACAAGGCCAGCGGCGGGTCACTGTGCCCGCGGGGCACCGCCTCTCCGCCGCTCCTGGCTTGCGGGACCCCCAGACACTGGGACGTGATTCAGAAAACGCCAAGATGCTGATCTGCTATTTTCTTCCTGGGAAGGCGTAAAACTATTCATCAGGCTTCTCTGAAACAAATGGGATTATTCAGAGTTAATTTTTTTTTTAAATGAATGGCTTTAGAAATTTATGTTTTCCTAAGAATTTATCCATTGCTTCTAAGTTGTCATGATATTTTATTACTAAATTTCCCAATTTCTCTTGTCACTTCATTCATTACTACTCTACTTATTATTAGCATGTATCATTGAATATTTACCTCTTTTTCCTAATCCATTGAACAGTATTTATCAAGTTGATTAACTATTTTAAAGAATCACCCATTACTTTAAGTTTATCTTCATGTTCAATTAGTTAATATTTATGTCTTTATTTTCCTTTTCTACTTACTGTGGGGTCGTTCTGTCATTATTTTTCTAATTTCTCAATTTAATTCTGCTCTATTTTTTTAATATTCAGCCACTTTAAAAAAAAGTGATCATTCCCAGATCTATTTTTCCAGCTTTTAAATAGAGTAAGCAAAATGTAAAAATCTATTAGATTATATTCATTAACTGTGATGTTTAAGTATGTTTTGATTTTCCAATATTTGTAAAACTGGATTTTCTTAGAGAGTTATTACAACCTCCAACTATTAGTGTATTTCCCAATTTTTCTTGTAAACCTATTAACGTAGCTAAAAATACTTTGGGATAATTTAATTTTACATAAAATAACACATTTTTTTCTGCTCAATTAAACCTTTTTGTAATATGTAGCTATCCTTCCTCTTCTATCGCTCATAGTAATTTAAAACTTCAAAAAACGCATCTAATAAAAGTGAAGCCTAGGGCTCTTCTATGGATTCTTTCAAAACATCATTTTAGCTTCAGTATTTCTGTTTCTTTCTGTTTTAATCAACCTCTTATGAACATCATATGGATACTTTTCATAAAACCCTGTATAAAATTTTGGACTTAACTGAAAAGTTTAACCATGAAACTGATACTAATTACCTAGGAAATTATTCATATTGGCTATATTAGTTTGTGGTTTTCCTGGTTTTTTTTTTGTTGTTGTTGTTTGTTTGTTTTGTCTGGGTTTTCTTTTTCCCTATTGTCTTTTTGATTAAATTTGTTTCTTTATTTTCTCGAATCCTTTGGAAGCTATGTGTTTTCTTTTTCTTTTTCTTGTAGCTATTCTAGAAATTTTAGTATAAATGTCTAAATTAGCATAGACTTATGCTAACTAGTATTATCTTTATTTCTTTGGATTTTCTCATTCTTTCATTATTGTACAGACACACTTTCAAAGCCATTGTTTATTGTTTACTTAGCATTTTGGGAGAATCTTTACAATGAGCAGTATTTTTACTGTGGAATCCTACTGGATATTACATAGTTTAGAACCCAGTATTAAATACCTCGGTGAAACAAACATTACAAAACATTAAGCAGCACTGTGAACCATACTAATATATTTGACAAACTGAATGAGTTGGAAAAATTTTAAAAAGATATAAAACACTAAAATGTCCCAAGAAGTAAAAGAAAATATGGTTAATTAACATAATTTAAAAAGATGAGATGACCTTCACAAAGTAAGCAGATACTTTTTTGATTAATTCTACCAAAATCTTAAGAAATAATTATATAGTACACAAACTATTTCAGAAAAATACTATCCTAAGACAGTACATTCATTTCTTTACATACTGAGTCACTTTATTTTAGGTCATTGTCTTATGTTTGGAAAGAAGATATGAATTCCTCATATTTGTGCTATTTCCACTGAACATAATGCAAATGCAGTTTATAAAAGTTTCAAAAGGGACAAGCAGTTTTACAAGAAGAAACAAAGGTTTTTCTCTTCTACCTCATCTCCTAGAGTCCCTGATTACCCCACTGCACACAATCATTGCTAAGTTTCTGTAGACATTTAAGAAATACACACATCCACATGCCTCTGTGTCTGTTGTTCTTTTCCTTTTTAACCTTTCTACTTCAGATATCTACTTCTTTTTGTTACACGGGCATATTAAATATACCAGTTTGAGAACAGTTACACTTTCCTGTGTGCTTTAGAAAATCTCACACCTTAACATTTTACATAGCTGCATTGTATTCTTGGTTGCTTCCCTTGCAGGCACAAAAGAACTTCATCTCTAAAGTTCAGTTTAATGATAAGAATCTTAGCAGGAAGGTATACTCCTAATTACAGTGTGCCGACAGGTCATTTGGGCTTTTGTAAATTTTTAAAGTAATATTTCATTTGAATATTAAGAAAGAAAGGATATGATTAGAAATAAACTCTGTGTTGTAAGTCTGTTACAGTTTGAATAGACTGGAAATTATTATAATCATACTTTTTGTAGTATTGGTGAGGCTTGATAACAGCAGACTTTCACACAGATGACCTAAGAATTGTACCCTAACGTTTGTGAAGTCCTGCTAAATCTATTGGTCTCTAGGGGTCTCTTCTCTAGTAGAAGGATGGCCATGATTCTCCAACGCTGAGTTTTATAAGAGTAAGACTTGTAAGAAAAATAGAAACTATTCAGAGCGTTAGAGTTTTATTTTCAAAGAAATTCTAAGCTGCACACTGTGTATGTTTGCAGCACAAGGTCATGGACATCGACAAAAAATACTTCTCTTCTATGTTTTCACTCTCTCGAAGCAGTCAGCTTGGAGCCACGATTTACTCCCTAAGAGCAGGTGTGCAGGGCCCTAAGTGAGCATTCCCGAGCGCGCAGGCGCACTGTGACCTCTCCGTCCCGCACCCTAACCCATCCCTGAGTCGCCTACTCCGCAGTTCTGTCTCCTGTCCTCCCAAATTGCCCCGTAGAGTGTCACCACGGGGGCGGGGACCACCACATACCCGCCCCGGGCGCTCTCTGCTGTTCTGTAGTGTCTTGAAGATGCCTTTCCTTCATGCTTTCTATTTCCAGTAACTGACACTCAAGTGTTTTGTTTTGATGGACTGCTGTACTAAAGGAGGAACGTACGTGGAATACCCTTGAGTTTTTTTAAGGCTTGGTGAAGACTCATTTATCCTGCCAAATTTAGTTTACATATTACTTCCTGTACTTAGCAATCAAAGGTCCTAGTTGATATTTTTCCATATTTTATAAGTATGTATTCATTAATCTTGTCATTTATAAATTGGTGTTCTTTTACATTTTAATTACACTAACTTTATTAAAAACATTAAGTAGGTTTATTCCTTTAAAAAATCTTACCCTCAAAAACTATTTTAAGAATATGTCCTTATGGATGCTATGTTTTATGGAAAAAATTTTAAATGTACCATACATGGTAACATAGTCCTATAACTGCAAAAAAATTCCCTTAAAAACCAAGAAAAACAAAACAGACTCTGATGAGCTTTTTCAGTTAATCACACTGGTCATTTTATCTAAATCTTGTGATATAAAAATGTGCACCAATTATTTCATATGCTTATATTCCATAAATTCTTTGCATATACTCAACAGAAAATAGTTGTTCATCAAACATTAAATATTACATGTATATCATGGAGGTTTTTTAACACTTGCACAAAATGAAACCTTGCTAGATTCACTTTGCTAATTTCCAGATGGACCGATTAAATAACTGCAGTCATCATTATGATCTTAAAAGATACAGGCCACCAACTAAAGTGACGATACTATTTTCATCTAGAAGTGTCACTGAATGACTCAAGCCTTTTGAAAGGATCAGCCTGGTTTGTGGATAATGTTTCAGTGCTTGGGCATTTCCTCCAAGCCCATAACAACTGAAATATTTGAATACATATTTGTTTCTGCAAAAAATAAAAAGAGAATAAAGCAAGATGTTGTAGGAAATTTTTGTTATGTTAAAGCTGCCAAAGGAAGGCAAAATTATTTGTCTCATTTAAACAATGCCAGTTACTGCTTTGCAAACAGAAATGACAAAATACTCAGGAAACAATTGGGCTAGATTAATCGCTGGACAATTGCCAACCCTTGGTTATAACCTCTACAGTCCCGACCATTGTGATGAAATGCTTACTCTTCAAATGCTTCCTAGTCATCTATGCCCTTGAAACCACAATAGGCTACCGAGTTTCAGCACTTTGATTTCTATTTTGTTACGAATTAGTCTTCTGTGAATTTTCACAGAATGCATGAAAGCATGAGCAGGGGAGTTTCTGGAGAACTGACGAAAGCATTGTTAAAGCAGTATCAGACATGAATTTAAGTGAACTAATGGAAGGATGGAAAGAGATTAATTACGATGTGGGAGATCAGGCGTCAAGTTTTATTGTGCAGGGTTTATTAAATTCTGCTGGTGCCCAAATCGCCCACCTTCTTTTTCCCAAAAAGTGTCCATCACGCATCTCTCCTCATCTCTTGTGAATCAGAAAGAATCGTCCCTGGGCTCTCAGATCAGGTTCGGTTGGTCTGAGGGCAAGAACATCACAACATCCGTGACCAGTGTCGTCTGGGAAAACCGGGAAAAAAAGGGAGTTGTTTATGGAGCTCTCTGAGGACAGGCGACGGAGAGATGAGCGAGAAACAGCACAGCGGGCTTCCAAGAAAGGACTTCCAGAGAACTGCCAGGAGAGGTAACATCTCGAGAGAACTGAGGGAATTGCCAGCGGAGGTCACACCTGTCTCCTGCCGTGTTCTGTAGGCCCGGAGCCTGATAATACGCACATGAGGCTGCCCAGACTGTGAGTTTGCCCCTCCCCGGATCTGCGCAACAGCGCCGCGGTGCGGTGACCGGAGCTTCTTACTCATCAGATTTGTCTCTAGGGTGCAGGGGAAAAGGAATTTCCTTTGAATACAGGAAGGCTTCCATTTATTTACTAGTTATATTTAGTTCCTCTGGTTAAAAAAGAAAGTCAGAGTGGCATAGTAATTAATACTTTTAATAAAAATCCACACATTATCTTCCTTTTTTTTAGTAAAAACTACATTTTTCCTCAGCCAATCTCTCTTTCCAAGATGTTTCTTCACAGTAGTGCCTTTCTTTGGATGTTGATGCAATTGGACAAATAAAAAAATTTGATTGGTGTAGTAATTGGTGTGGCATATTTATGCTGAAGTATGAAGGTTTCTATTTTATGACCAATGATAGCAACGTAAGTGCCAATTGGACCCAGGGAACAATATAGTCATAGCATCTTGAGGAACTATATATATATATATATATATATATATATATATATATAAATTTTTTTTTGTCTTTTTAACATAGGGCCTTGCTATGCAGTTTAGGCTGATCTTGAGCTCACTTTGTAGCCCACACTGGTCTCAAACTTGCAACGATCCTCCTGCCTCAGCTTCCCGAGTGCTGTACCATGGACTGAAACATCTGAAACTGTGACCAAAATAAATCTTTCCTGGCTGCTATGCTTGGTGTGCACCACCAGGCCCAGCTAGGTGGGTGGTTTTGTTTTGTTTTGTTTTGTTTTTTGAGATGCCCTTCTGTAATATCTTTTACATGTCACTGAACTTAAAAGCCATCAGAAAAAGAGCTCAATACCTTTCCAGTCCGAGTTTATGGTCCCCACTCACCTAAGAACTGGCCAAAGGCAAGTGTTTTTGTCACTGTCTGATCAATGAAACACAATATCCAACCCCAACAAATTAAAGAAGGAGTTTATCTGGGCTCACAGTTTCAGGTTCAAATGCAGAAGCAGCACAGCGGAAGGGTCTGGGCAGAGGGGAGCTGCTCACATCATGGTGACCAGGAAGCAGAGAGAGAAGGGAGGAGATGGGGGACACTACCTTCCAGGTTAGTCCCCAGTGTCCTGCCTCTTCTGAACAGGCCCCATCTCCAATTTCCAATAGCATCAGGCACTTCCTTAGAAGGTTTAAGAAATTCCATTGTGAAACCATTATATGTTATTTCCCATGTAAATAGCTCTTTCATATGTTATCTACTATATAAAAATTGGCTTTTTCTATCATCAGTGGAATCACCTTTAGTATATTATTTTAATAGAAAATTATACACTTAAATTTTCTTTGCATAATTGCTTCCCAATTTACATCATCTACTACTTGTGTCTTTTTAAAAAACTTGTGATTTCTGTTGTTTTGTTGTTGTTGCTTTGTTTTGCTTTTGGTACAGGGAATCAAACTCAAGATTTCTGGTTTTTAATGTTCTTTCATATCTTTAAATTCTTGTTTTGTTATTTTACATTCTAGCCAGAGCCCTATTTCCAGGCAGGTTTGGTTTTGCTTGTCGTTTAATGTGGTTTCATGTAAAATCCCTTTGATGAGGTATGTACATGTATCAGCTCCTCACAGTGAATGTAGTCATGATGTGATGCAAACATGTGCTAATAAAAATAAGATAATTTTAAAATTCCTCTAAAAATAAAAGCCCATTGGATCCTTACTTTTGGTTTTGTTTAGTGTAGGATGAGTAACATGATTTTATTTTTCTTTGTTTCGTTTTACTGCCCTGGAAGAATGAGCAGGCAGGTATTCCTTTCCTAGAATGGAAGTGCTAGATAGTGCTTCTGAATTCTCATATTAAAGGCTCTGTTTCAGCAACAGGGAATGGCAATCTTTAAGTATATGAGAAAATTACTTAGTAGTGGTCCTGCTGATGTGGGTGGCATAGCTGGTCCTTATTTTCATATTTGAATTTGTTCCAAAAGCATGCTTCTCAACTGATTCCTTTTCTCTTTTTGAAATCAAACCTTCTGCAACCACTGCTGCAGAAATCACACACTGTCAGATAATTGAGAGTTTCATGAGATGCCATCGGGTATAGTAATGTGAAGCTTTATAAAGGGAAGGGATGCATTGCTGCAGAGGGAGAAAGCACAGGTATTTGGGGAGACCCAAGATCATGGGGGCCACCCCTTAGGCTCCTGCCTCAGTGATACAGGACTTGGTTCGTCTTTGGTTCATGAAGCACCAAGTTATCCACAGGATATCTTGGTTTAACAGAGCCGAGACACGAGTTTACATCTGACTCTTATTCCTCTCTGATCGCTTAGCTAAAACCTGGGTTTATACCTTGTTAAACAAGATGTGAGCATCCATCCGTACATTTTCTCAAACCAGCGCAAATAACAAGCTAGTGCAGCATGTCTCAAGAGGCATTTCAGACTTACACGGCACATTACAAATCCACGGCTAGTTTCCTTCATTCTTTTTGCAGGTGGAAGTCAGTACTGTACTTCCAAGTTTCCCCAGAGACAAGTTTAATGCTCCCCGACCGGCTGCTGCTCAGCCCTATCCTTAACTCCTGTTGAAGATATTTTCCTGTTTCCAAGCTTTGTACTGGACTTTGCTCTTGTTGCTAGACTGTGACCTCCTAAGCCTGATACCTGCTCTTTAGTTTCCACGCAGGGTGGGGCTCTGTGTTCCTTGGGGCAAACCTGACAGTGTGCTCTGGGTTTCACTACTGCTGCACCCCACTGCCCAGGGGCACAGCTCTATACAGATTCACACACACACACACACACACACACACACACACACACTAACACACAGTCACACACACACGTGTGCGCTGTGCCACTGTGTCATGTCTCAGTTGCTCATGAATAGGAATGTCCAATATTGCTCTCTGCTTAAAATTTAAATGTGATTTATAGATGTTTTAATTTATTTCACGCTAAATCTCTACATTTTGGGGAAACTATGGAGGCTCTGTAACCTACTGAAGCCCCATTGTCCTAAAGTCATTTAGAAGCAACCACCTAAGCTTGTAACCACAGGGCTGACGCTCCTTCAGTGACCCAGAAAATACCATTTTCTGCCCCATTTCTCCTACAGGTGTTCAATCTGCCTGTCTTGTTGCTTTTACGTTTCTCTTCTCTTTTTAAGCTGGTTCAGACACTCTCAGATGTCAAACCGACCCCCTCACTGCTTCCTTTTGCTCACTGCTGAGTAATGCCAGGGTACAGCTACACACCCTCATCCTTTCCCGCTCCCTCTTCCCCTCTGACCCTTCTCCACCTCCCCCTCCTCCCCCTCTTTCTTCTCTTTCTCTTTCTCCTTCTTCTCTTTCAGTACCTGACATGAGTTTTCCTAAATACTGTATTCCCCCAGATTCTGTATTTGGTCTTTTTCTATGTAAAGATAGATTTCAGTACATTCTATCTCAACCCAAAGCATCCATTCATTGAAAAAATGATAGCACCCTCACCTTTGGAATAGTCCACTCATCACATCAGACTGCAGTCTGAGCCTATTCTATATGAACGCTGCTTCCTTGATTTCTCACAGTGACATCTCACATGCTGCTTGAATCTCCTTGTAGAGACCTCACACTATAAATTTTCCAGACTTTTCCCATTAGACTGTTTGTCATGTTTGTCTACTTTTACACAGCATTTCTGTCAATGTAGCATTCAGTGATAATGTAAAACTAGTCTATGTCCACTTCTGAAGACTTTACTGCTAAGACAAGGCCATCTTTTATGAAGCGGTCTGTAATTGTTAACTAGGATGTATCCACTTGACTTGAGTAAGAGCTTCAGGCAGATTAATAAACTCTGTGTATGACTAGATGATTGACATACGCCGGCAAACTGAGGGGGTAAGATCCTCCCCTCTGGATGTGTGTGGATGGTGGGACAGGGTTGTATCCTGGACAGAAAAAAAATGGGAAGAAGAAGAAGAAGAAGTTTTCCTTTTTGGAAGCGTTCCACTGTTTGTGAACTTT
Source organism: Dasyprocta punctata (assembly GCA_004363535.1). Classification (NCBI taxonomy): domain Eukaryota; kingdom Metazoa; phylum Chordata; class Mammalia; order Rodentia; family Dasyproctidae; genus Dasyprocta; species Dasyprocta punctata. Next base: position 28,307 of record RJWM01019477.1, on the reverse strand, counting down.
GGTTTCCGGGGTCTTGAGCCTCCCAATGGTGACTCACACCAATGTCTCCTCAGAGGGCCGCCAGGCCTTTGAGATTTGACAGCCACTGTGGCCTCCAGCTCTGTCGAGTGCGGAAGGCCATTTGGATTCTTCAGCCCCCGGTGCTGCTGCAGACAGCCACTGTGGTCCTGTGATTCTCCAGCCCTACCTGATAAGTATACACAATTTATATAATTTATATTGACTCAGTTCCTCTAGAGAACCTGGACTAACGTGTTGTCTGCTTAACTATTCTAATTATCCAAGGGACTTGCCCTGGCAACCTCTCACTGGCTCACTGACTTTCTATATTGAAATCACCTCTGGAGTCCAGGTTTAAACTCAAAGTTCCTCCCACTTTGTTACAGGGCAATCTGCTCATCCACCGTGAGTCCCCGCCTTCTTCCTCACTCGGGTCCTGGGAGCCCTGTGGAGGCGCTTATTCCTTGTTCTCTTCTGAGTGTGTCTAGCCTGGCCCGAGACAGCAGTAAGCAAGCTAAAGAAAACCCCATCCTTAGACAGGTCTGCCTTTATGGTCTTCCTCTCTCACTGTCGCTGCGCTAATTACGGGAAAAGTATTCACATTTAAGCCTGTCTTTTACTTCTTTGAGAAATAACTTTCTCAAGGAAGAAAATGCAGATTTAAGATTTAAAACTGCTCTTAATAACTTTTAAGAATTGCTTCTACTTTTTCTGTACCTCAATCAAGAAGATTACTTACCTTGCATGCACTGAGTACCCAGAGGACTCTCTAACTGTCCATTGATTAAAAATTTATGTCTTACGGGTGAAACCAGAGTCTCTCTTTATGAAATTTACAATGACCAAGATTTATGTAAAGTCAATTTGAGATAATATAATGAAGAATTTGGAAACAGAATTCTAAGAATTTTAAGACCGTCCTCATAATTTAAGACATAAATCAAGTCACTTTAAACCCTTTTCCTTGGACAAAGTTTAAAACAAGATAAGAGAGATTTGGTGACACATAATAATACACAGATTCTTAAAAATAGAAGGCAATGTAGCAATGTAGAAATTTGATTCCATTAATTGCCCAGCCCAAGTAAGGAGCACAGTGTGGAGGGATGGGTCCTCAATGTCCTGAATGTTGAGCCTGGGTAATGAGATACTTGTCTGTCCACTGATTTTGGCTTAACTACGGGTTTTTAAAAGTTTTGTTTTTAAATTTACAGATAATTTGCTTTGCTGTAGTATGTGAAACGTTGTTCAAGTTTATGTACACTGTGGAATGGCTAAATCTAGCTAATAAACACTGTACCTACCATTACCACACAGAGCTATCATTTTTTGTGATGAGGAAACATTATATTCATTCCTTTTTAATATTTTCAAGAATGTCATACACGTTGACTAGTCACTACAGTGTATAAAAGAGCTCTTAATCAGTCCTCTATGCAGTTGAAGTTTTGTAACTTTCATCTAACACCTCCTAGTCCCCCATCTCTGCCTGAAACAGCTCAGTAGTTTATATCCAACCAGTCTATGCTTTACTTTTGTAAGATCAACTTTTTTAGGTTCCACACATAAGTGAGGTCTAGCATACTTGTCTATCTATGCTTGGTTTATTTCACTTACCGTAATGTCTTTCAAGTTCATCTATGTCAGAAATTAGATGATTTCCTCTTTTATTAGGGATGAGTAGGATTCCATTGTGTGTGTGCACCACACTTTCTCTAACCGTTCCTCTCCTGATGGGCACTTAAGTTGATCCTGTATTTTGTCTCTTGTGACTAATACTGAAATGAACATGAGAGTGCAGACATTTTTTGACCTAACTTCCTCATTTCTTTTGCATACAGACCCAAAAGATGATGGAAAACAAGTGTCAGAAAGGACAAGGAGAATGTTGGTGGGAATATAAATTAATAGAGTCATTATAGAAAAGAGTGTGGAGGCCCAACAGAAAATTAGAAAGAGAACTATGATATGATCCAGCAATCTCATTTCCATGATTCTCAACTATTCAACCCTGAAGTCTAAGCAACCCTTGAGATAAACTATTTTTTCTAAGGTACCTTAAGGTCCATAAAAATCTAGATAGCACAGAAAGTGTAAGTTTGCCTTGATTTCTAAAATCTGTCTTTGCTTGTCTTATTGAACTTCTGACTGCAGATTCAGCCCCTTCCCTGTGAATGGCAGGAGACTTTTGCTTAGTGCTTGAAACAAGGTGGGCTATTCTAGCTGAGGCTTTCTGTGAGGTTTAAACCAGTGCTTTAAGTTAAATTCCTTTGGTTTAAAATATGATGTAACTGTACCCAGAGCTCAGAATCCACAGATGCATTTTTGGTCCCTAATTATGACTGTTTACCCTGTATGCAAGGTTTCCTTTTATTCATTTTTTTTTTTAACCGGTACTCAAGCTCAGAACTTGTCGCTTGCCAAGCAGGCACTGTGCCTCTGAAGTTATATCCCCAGTCCCAGGCAGGGTTTCCTAAGCCATGAGAATATAAGCAAGTTTTTCCACTGTCATTCTTCAGTCCCAGGGTCAGTGATTGATATGTTTACTACATGTTTAAGGAATTAATAAAGTTGAAGGCCTATTTATTGTCTCCCAAAATGAGAATCAATGTGTCATTTTATGAATTATTGATTGCTATGAAATAAATACCTATGCATTGTGATTAAAGTTAGCATGAGGCAGACAAGGCTTAAATCTGAGGAATGACCTTTAAAGATAACTCAGTGACTCTTATTCTCTTAGGCTTTCACCAAACAAGTGAGTCTCTTTCACATAGAAAGTACTGAATGAATGGGGTAGACAATAAAACCAGAGAACTATTTTTGTTCCATGGTCAGAGGTAGACCAGATGTCCTCAGTCTCCTAGGGCTCAGTGTGTTGTCCATAGCCAATCATACAATAAATTTTCACATTGGTCCATCACACACAGTTATTTTGGGTTTGAAGCATCTTTGACAATTTATAAAATATAGTTATTTTATACTTTGATGAATATTATTCTGTACTGGAATTTTATAACCTAAAATATATAAAACACTGAGCTATTACTGATATAAATCACGTTAAAATTAGAAAATCTTAACCAAACTGACAAAAGACATGGTGTGTTTTTCAAACATACATAACTGAAAACCCATGGAGTATAGAAATGAAGGAGTCAGTTTATTTTTTAATTTAAAAAAATCTTTAAAACCTGACTAAAACAACTGCTGGTATTAGTAAATTGTAGGGGTCAAATTAGTTTTTCTGCATTAGTGGATTAACTCATTCTTAGTATTTTTCTTCCTGACATCTGTAGCCTGACCCGGGCTTGTGTCTCGGGGAGGTAGGAGCACAAGGGTGTTCAGTTCACCTGTCCAGTATGGTGAACTAGAGCACTGGGAACGCTCAGTTCCCCTCCACCCCTCCTTACTTTCCTCCTTTCCCTTTGTTCCTTTCTTAAGCTTTTTTGCTTTAGTCATAAAACCTGAATGACACAAAATACCTTTTTTGTCATTTTTGCCAGGAGGTTGGTATTTTAGCCTACAAGCAATTGTAAAGTATCCTTCCTGAAACGATTGTTGCAGCCTTTTTTTTCAAGTATTAAATTCAAAGAGAAGAATTTCTTGGATCTTTGAACTGTGAACTAGCAATTATATGTTCAAATTTTGTTAATATTCATATATCCAGGGGAAATATTACAACAAAGTACAGGCAAACAGAATATAGTATGAGTAGTAAGAGGACTGAAAGTACCTGAAATCTTAAAAATGTGGCAAACCTGGTACATGTGAATAAGTAGATGGAGCAAGAATTTAGGGACACTAAAACAAACTCCCAAACAGGAAAGACAGGATGGGTGGATGTCTTTATTGATAAAGGTGTATATTCTTGGATGCAAAGGAAATGATGACTTTGCCTAAAAGGGGAGCATTCCACTTTCAAATAATTAGCAGTCAGGAAATGTCAACTAGTATTGATAAGTTAAGACATGTTTAATGTGTGACTACTCAAGATTACAGGATAAAAACTTCATATTTTATAAAGTTTTAAAAACTTAGCTAAAGTGCATTGGAAAGAAAACACAGAATTGAAATTTTTAAAAACATTTTTGGAATGATGGGAGATAACAAGTTTAAAGAAGGATTAAGTTGATATATACATGGTTCATTTTAGAGAGAATGATCTGTAAACCGGGCAGATTTGGTTTAAATTTCTAAATTCAAACCTTCGTGATATTTCCCTGCAGTACCAGCTACTTGGAAAGCTGAGGAACAAAGCAGCTGAGCCTAGAAATATGAGGACAACTTGGATAACAACTCTCAAACAAAACAAAACAAACAGAAAATTCCTAAATTCACTTCCTTTTGCATGATATTAATGCCTAGCTGAGTAATTTCTAAACATCTTGCTGGAAATATAATATAAATTCAGAAACATTTAAATAATTTATTTTGGTGTTCTCTATTTTTTTTTCTTTTTTCTGTACCAGGAATTGAACGCGTGATCTCACACTTCTAGGTAAGTGCTGTGTCGCTGAGTTATATCCCCAGCCCTCTTTGTGTTATTAAAATATCTTCTCTAAGATTCTGCCTTTACAACTATAAAAATGTGTTAATAATATAATGAGTCCTACACCCTCTATCGTTAAATTGGATAACAGTGAATGGTGAGAACTTAGTGACAAAATATAGTGTTTACTGGATTCATAGAAAAAAAAAACCAGTATTAGAATAGAGGAGATATTTTGTTACTAGTTTAGAAATGGGACAAATTCAACAGACTTTAAAGATATCAGGCTTTGTTTTGTTTTGTTTTGTTTCTGTGACAGGAAAAATAGTGATGCTAGAAAATTATTTTAGCCTTTGATGCATAATTCAAAGTATTATATGATTAGTGAAACATTCTCCATTATAAGTCATAGAAACTCATTCTGTGGATGTAAACAAAATTTTTAAGTTAGTTTCAAACAGCTGCATAAGTGGACAATCTATTTAGATACAAAACCTCAACTAAATATTCAAGGGATACAATAATCCCTTTTTTTTTTTTGTATTTTGATTTTGAATATTTCCATAATCAAATGTGGTCTAAAAATATTGAATGGAAAATTCCAGAAATAAACATTTCATGAGTTTTAAATTACATATTATTCTGAGAAGTGGGCTAAGATCTGGTTGTCTTTCCACTCCATCCTGCCTCAGATGTGAATTATCTTTCTGTATAGTTTATCTGTGCTCTGTGGGTTACACACCCAGAAGTAACTGCAAAGACATCACAAGTATGAGAAGGATGTGGCACTGTAGCTACTTTTTGCATTAGTCACTTCTCATCAGTGGGTCGAATACCCAATGTCCACAGCTTGAAGGAGACATTGATTTAGGCTCACAGACTTTAGAGGATTCAGTCCATGGTTGGCTGACTAAATGCAGAAATAGTAAGGCAGAAGGGCATCGCAGAGGAATCCTTCTCAGCCCATCGAAGTCAAAAAGAACAGAGAACAAAGGGAGGAACAAGAGATAATGAATCATTCCAGGTCATGCCTTGAATGGTCTCATCTCTAACTAGGTCTCATCTCTAGCAGCACATTCAGCAAACTAACATGGGTTAATCTATTCATGAGTATAGCGCCTCCATGATTCATCATCTTCCAAAACCCTACCTCTGAATACACGAGAATTTTGGTTTGTTTGGGGTTTTTTAGAGCTAAGCTACAACATTGTGTTTAAATAACCCATGGTCATAGTCTACTGCTACATCACAGTGCCTATGTCATTCATCATAATTTATCTCATCACACAGGTGTTATATTACCTCACATCATCACAAAAGGATGAGAATATTTTATTTTATTGAGATGGGAGAGGAATTGAGTGGAAAGAGAAAAATATCTTTTGTTTATAGTATATTGTTATAATTGGTCTATTTTAATATTAGATATTGTCACTAGTCATTTACTGTGTCATATTTATAAACTATACTTAATCAGAGGTATATATGGACAGGAAAAACATCATATATATGAAAGTTTGGCACTACCTGAAGCTTCAAGCATCAACTGAGTGGGCTTGACACGTATCCCCAGCAGACATGAGAAATTACTCTAGTTGAGATTCCTTTAGAAATTAAGTTGGCTGAGGTCGTTTACCCCACCACTCATTCTAGGAAATGTTATTCTATTTTTTAAAAATCTTGCTGCTTTAATGTTTTAGCAATTGGTCGATTCTAATTATTAATCCACTCTTGTTATGATTGTTGGAATTTAACCTTACAGATTCCTTTCCCACAATTTAGATCTAGAGTGTTCCCCCATAGTCTCATGTGTTGAAAGTTGGATCTTGTGGAAAGTGTTTTCATCATGGAAGCACTATACTCATCAGTGGATTAATCCACTGAAAAATTCAAAGCTAAATGTGCTGACAGGAGGCAGAGCCTGGTCAGAAGAGGTGGGTCACAGAAAGCGTGACCTAGGAAGGTGTATCTTCCTCCCTGATCTTGCTATTTCATCTCTGCTTCCTGACTTCCATAATGTTAGCAGTTTTCTTCTCCCAGGCCTTTCTACCAGGCTCTTCCTGTTTTGGAAACACCGAGAAGAGGACTGAAAATATGAGCCAAATAAATCTCTTTAAAAATATGGATGTGAGGAATTTAGTCACAGAGACAGGAAACAAGACAAATTTTGGTACCAGGAGTGGGGTCATTACTGTGACTATGTCTGAATTGATGGTTCAGAGACCTGTGGAACTGACTTGTGAGAGGTGTTTGGAAATGTTTGGAGATTCTGACTAGAAAGATCCTGGAATATTGTAGACTGAGCTTCACAGAAGATTCTCTTTGGAGCCCATAACAAGAAAGCTCAAAGAAACATGCATAGTAAAAGCTAGGCTCAAGAGATTTCAGTTAGAAGAAACTCCACGGGGACTTGGACTAGCCTGCATGTGTGTTACACTCTGGTAGAAAACTGTCTCATTTTGGCCATGTCCTGAGATTTTTTCCGGAGACTGAGATTAAAGGCAGTGGACTGACAAATCTATAATGAATAATCAGAAGAGGAAATTTCAAGGCAGTCCTAAATTCAGACTCTAGAATGAATATTCTGGGGAGCTTTTAGCCAGATTTACAATGACAATGATTAGCAAAAAAAATGTATAAAGGGTTTTCGGTTTCCCAGAAAAGAAGTGGCTGCAAAGTTGTAGAAAAGGAGAATATAATTTCAGAAAAGACTAGCAATAAAAAGAAACCAAATATTTTGCATCAGGACAATAGGAAAGATGGCTTTCTGTCTCAGAAATTAGGAAAACCCTACCTTCTGCAAAGAAGAAAGCCTGGGGAGACCAGGCGGTATGCCCCTCAGAGGGGACCACATGAAGCTGTGAGAGTGAAGCTGATAGTGCAGTCAAAATCCCAGGGAATTGGAGATGCCGAGAACGGGAAATGTCTGAGAAAGGTTGCAAGCAGTGAGGAGATTCATCCCAGAGAGAGGCCATGATGGTTGCAAAAGGCAAAGCTGTAGGGTTGAGGCTACTCCAAACCCTTTGGTGATCCTATCTTACTGCAACTCATTCCAGGTGCTGGATGCAGAGTTACAGGATTTAATGCTTGCCCTGCTTTTTTTAGTTTTCTTTGACCCCATTCCATTCTATCCTATTTCTCCCTTTTGGAATGGAAACGTTTTCTTATGGTATTGTAATTTGCCAGCATTTAGTAACTGCAGTTTCATTTTTACAGGGCCTCACAGCTAAGATTTTGCCTTGAGTCTCAGGAAAGACTATTTTTTTTATTTCACAGAAAAAAATAAAATAGAATTTTGTAACAAAATAGTAGGAGAATAAAAATAGTTAATAGATTGAGCATTGTTATCTCTAAAGGAGTTACTTATAGGACAAGATATGAGCATAAAATATTCTCCAAATGATATTAGCACAAACCTTTCTTTACAATGAACTAAGAGAAACTAGTAGTATAACTGTCTTATATATTTTTTCTTTTCCCTTCCTTCCTTTCACCTTCTCCCCATTCTAGTTCCTTTTTCCTTTTGAACAATTTCTTCCCATTTCACAATATCTTTTGTACATTTTAGACTTTAATTACACTTTTATTTGGACTTTTGAACAATACTGGAACTGTTAAATACTTGATAATAAGATCTATCTTCTTATCATCAAGTCATTCTCTGGTGACTCTTAGAGATGGACTAAGTATATCTTGAGTAAAGATTCTTTTGGGAGTCAGGAGCAGAACGTGATGGTTTATGGCTAGAATGTCCCCAGTAACCCTGTGTGTTCAGAGGTGGGATGCTTGAAAGGTAGTTGGATCATGGGAGAGTTATATTTATTAGTCATTTAATCCACTGAAGGATTCAGAGATAAATGTGTGCTTAGGAAGTAGAGTCTGGTCAGAAGACGTGGTTCACTGGAGGATGCTACCAGAAGGGTGCATCTCGTTTCCAAATTGCTCCCTTTTCTCTCTGATTTCTGACTGAAAGTCCTGCCAGACCTTTCCACCATGCCCTTCCTGTTTGGAACCAACTGCCTATGGACTGAAACATGACTCAAAAGAAACCTTTCCTCTTTGAAGCTAGGTGTGTGTGTGTGTGTGTGTGTGTGTGTGTGTGTGGTATTTTGTTCCAGTAACAGAAAAATTGACATTGTTTTTTCCATGCTCAATTTCCTCATCTAGCTGAAGTCAAGGAACTATACTACCTGTTAATTTCACAACAAATATCTTTTTAAATATATCTAGGAAACCCTCCAACTGACACCAACAACAATGGCAAGTGGTTGTGCTTAGCCTTGCATTGACCTTATGATTTGTAGACAAGTCTTAAAGGAGTTGATTCTGAGTATATTATACCTTCAGATTTTCTGAAATGCATTAGAAGAAGCCACACCATTATAAGAACTAGAAACTTTAAATTCGTAACCACCAATCTGACAAAAGCATTTGAGATGCTCCAAAAATCCCATTATAGATCTCATTTAATTCCCCACCCTCACCAGTATTTAATACTTTCTCTTTGCTTCACATCTTTTTCTGCCTCATTTTCTTTCATGACCTTATTTTATATTTATTTTAAAAAATGAAATTAACTGGTACTAATGTTGTTATTTTCTAGTCAACAAATTGTTCCTTACTTCTTCTTCTCTAGGATTTGGCTCTTTTTATTTACTAGCTGAATTGTATCAACATCAGTGTGTTTCTTGCACACATCATTCCAATCCACATACAAGTATGATCCACTGGTTCTCACCCAGCAAGGATTCCTCCGTTGGTCAAAGATCTCACATTTCTTTGCTTGTTTCATTGAAAAATGCATAGATTTGACTCGTCACCCTCTACTTCCTTAACTCCTTTTGACATTCAGCCACTCTATCTACAGCCCCTCTTTCCACTCCTCAGTTCTTACGCTCATGAACTCCAGGAGGGTTAATTGCTAGTCAGTATGTCTTTCCTGTTTAAATTCTTTCTTTCCATTGTATGAGTGACAACAAGCTCTCCTCTTTCTCTTAGCATTGGTTGCCCCATTTCAGTGTCCTCATTGAGCTTCTCACTGGGCTTTTCACTTCTAGATGCTCAAGTAGTCTAGGTTCACTTTTAGATAACATGCTGTCTCCTCAAAACCAGGCAACTCTGATCGTCTTGGGCCTTTACATATGATGCTCGAATGGTTTCCAAAACTATGTCAGAACTTTCAACACTTGGTTAAGTCACAGTGTTCTTATATCCAACTATTATTTGATCTCTCTCTCTCTCTGTCTCTTTAGATGTAATAGATTCTGTGAGCATAAAACATTCAAGAGAGAATCATCTCCCTAAATCTTTTACATTTCCCTCTTTCAGTGGTTGCCATTATAATACATGGTATCATTATTCAATGATAAACTTAGGCCCTGTGCCTGAAAGAATTGTTTTATTCTGCACATCAAATTAGTATCAAGTTCCATAGATACAACCCTCACTCTTCAATCAAATCCTTCTAGGTTTCTCCATATACACACACAACCCTTGTCAAACTGCCCTTAGTTCTCATCTAAGATAGTAAACCATTGTCATGGTCATTGTGCTTTTTGCACCGCTTCCCTCCTCTTCCTTATTCCAGTTCATTTGATCAGGAGATCTAAACAATTCTTTTAAATTATGTTCTTTTCACTCTTCAGTTTACAGCTGCTCAGTTCTACCCCACTGCACGTGAAGTCCCAAATCCTTACCACAGCCTGTGAACCTCCATGTAATGTGGCTGCTGCCTTCATTTCCACTCTCTACAGTGTGAGCAATATCACACTGACATGCAGACTCCATTTCTAGTGTCTTCTATTCTGTTCTTCACCCATGGCAGTACTGTTCTTGGCATTTCTGAGGTTATGTCCAACCTTGAATGGTCATTCAGATTTCAGTGGAATGCTAGGTCTGATTTCCTATCAGGATCCTGTCTTTTTACTCTATCTGGGTTCCTGACTTCTTAGCTTTTGTTCATTTAGACAGAATGACTTAGGATTCATGTTACAAATGAGTTTAGAAACAGATTCTATAATACATAAGTAGAAGAAAAGAAAGAAAAAGCCAGAGGTAACGATGGCTAATTTCACTCACCAATATGACTTAACTCCATGGAACCCCTGGTCTATCTTTAAAAATTTTGTTCATCTATTACTTTGCTTTATGCTTTGTCCTTGACCAATTCTGGGAATCTTTTATTGAATCTCTTGTAAGAGAAACAGAAATGAGAGAATTAGAGGGTACTCTGATTTTTATAAAAGCTTATATTTTTACAATGTTATAAATTTTTTTCTAATTTAAAAATGAGTATGTGAATGATCATAAATTTGAAAGTTTTGTATATAAAGGGAAAGAGTTTTGAAACATCAAAAACAGCAAATAGTCAATCTACAAGAAGTCATATTTATATAATAGAAATACTCACTTCGGTTCGTTCCTGGAGAAATGAATCTGAAATATGAGTGTCATAGAGCTTCCCTCCAGAACTATTCCAAAGATGAGGTGAAACCATTTGTTAAAGGCACACATGTTTGTCAATGTAGGAAGTGGTTTCTCCTCACGTCAGAAACATAAAGGCTATGAAAAAGGAAGAAATAAAAATGTTTTAATAGAAGTTTTCAGTTTGCTTAATAGAATATTTTAGCTTTGTACCTAAAATTTTTTTTAGAAATTGTCAGAACAGCATCTCATTTCACAGTTGAGACAAAAGACTCTTGCACAGATGAAGCGGCTGGTTTAGGAAATACTGTTTGATTGTAGAAGAGCAAGGATATAAATTTTAAAACTTAAAAGTTACCACTGAGGACCTATGCATGACATCATCCCTGTGTCCTCACTCTTCCTTGAAATCACACAGAGCATTGTGTGTTTCATTTAGAAAATAAAACAGAAACTCTCTGGGCTCCTAAGGTCAAGTCACTTCTCCATGCAAAGCATGGGTCTTTCTTATCTCCCACAAGGCCGCAGAATGAGTTTGCTTCTCAGAGATGAAGGAAATGATTCTTTAATAGAGCACATTCTGTAAGTAAAAGCATGCTTTATGAGGATGATGGTGACCACGTATCAGCTATTAACTCTAGTAATTTCAATTTAGGGAGGAATAAAAACTGCTTAAATTGAATAAGGAAAATTTTTCATTGCACTCAGAAAAATTTTACAGCCAAGGCACTAAGACATTGAAATTAGATGATTTAGGTGCCATAAAGAGCTAGTCAACTACTACCAAACATATATGTAGTTTTGAAGTACATGGTAATCAGCCTTGATGTTTCCTGTTGCCTAAGCAACACCACATGTTGGATCACACACTGCGAATGTGGGACTTCAACTTACATTCCACTCTGCCTTCATTCAAATTCCTCTCCTCTGAGGCCTGGAGGAGCCAAGCCAAACCCACTGCAGAAGCCTCAAAGAGGGGAGCTGAGGTCTTCCTTAGCAGTTCTAGCTTGATTTCCTGCCAACTGTCAGTGTTGCCCTGGCTGCCATGGCAGTGGGGCCATCCAAGGCTGCAACCAGAAGCAGTTTATACTAAGTCTGCTACCGGAAGCAGTTTATACCAGTCGAGAAAGGAGAGATGAGTGGTTCTCAGTGAGCCCTTCCCTGCCCAAGTTGCAGAATCAAGAGAGAACAGATAAAATAAGTGATGTTTCAAACCACTAAACTGTGAGGTGTTTTGTTATGCAGCAATAGATGCAAGAGAATGGAAGACCTGGCCTTTGACCTGAGAACGCTCCGAGATTCTAAATCTAACCAAACCAAAACAAGTAAGAACAGACCCAAGGACAGTTCAGATGGGTGGACACTTCCCTGCCAAAGGAAGCCGAGCTGAGCTGCCTAACTGCTTACACTTTCCCTCCTATAATTTGTGTTTGTTAGAATGAGGAATACAGAGAACATTTCCCACTTTGGAGTGAAAATAAAACTATTACTGGGCTTTCTGATATATTAAACTCCATATCAATTTTGCTGAAAGATGGAAGGAATTTTGGTTCCTGACCTTCAATTTATTTTTCCTTTTGAAATGGAAAACAGTAGTAATACTTCACTGTTGTCCTCACAGGAGCCATAGTCACTAACCTTTTAAGAGTAGTTTATGGCGTGATTGGTATGCAATTCGAGGCATTTCATTAGAAAAGCGTTAGCAGAGCTGGCAGGGTTGATTTCCTTTGCATGATTTTACTATATAACATGAAAGATTTACTCTGATTTAAAATCCAGTAATAATAAGGAATTCATTGTTTACTGTGCTTGCAACAGTCGTGATGTAAGATAATGGGCTTTCTCTCCAGGAGGGTCATATTTTGTGTCACACTACCTTATCGCACATTTAGATGTGCTGTATTTTCCTTCAGCATCACAGATGAGTTTTGTTCAGGAAAAGCACATGCATTCAAGTTAGTTTTTTAGTAATCTGTGCCCCCATGAATTTCAGTCAAATCCAGTTAAAAACAACAAAGTTTCCCCTGAAGTATGATGCTATTAGCATCTGTATATTACAAGATGCATTTATAAAAAGGTTTGGTCACAGTGATTATCCTTTCCGTTGTGGATTTGACTTGAGATTTTATTAAGTATATATTCACAGAAGGATTTTACCTAGCCCTAAAGGAATCTGGGTGACATGGTGTACACGTTTTGCTTCTTTATATTAAATAATTTTTTGAACCCTCTCAAACCTAGAAAGTGAAATTGCTGCTGGCCCTGAGATACAGCAACCCTATCAAGCTGCTTCCACATGGGCTGTTTGAGTTTTCTCAACTTACATTTCCTCTCCCTTTTAAAATATGTAAGATGAAAATTTCATTATTAAATTGTGATCTGAAACTTATTTGATTGTTGTTTTCTTGCAAGAAATTCAAATTCATAGACCATACTTAGCATTAACATTAAGTGTTATTTCCCATCAGTGTCTTTCTCTGAATGTTTACATTGACAATCGTGAAGTAGGATAGTATACATACAAATAAGCACCGATGTTGAAAATTTGAATGAATTGTAAAGTCCAATCAGTAATAAAGATGGCATGTTCCCGTAGCAGGAACAAGGGGACCGCTACAGAGCATAACCTGGTAGTTCAAAAAACTAAAATCCACTGTGCTGTTTTCTGCGACACATACAAAACTCAAAGAGAACCAAAAAGAAAGAGCAGACTGAAATCTCCAGCAAGTTCCTTAGCTTTGAAGGTTGAAGTATTATTCACGTAATAGACAATTTTAAAATCAGTTCCTAGCTCCACCAACAGTAAGTTGGGCATGAATCCCTGATAGAAGTCTGGGAAATAGAGAAATACAGAGCATACTTTATCAGACCCCACAGTATCAGTGTAATACCTGTGATTCTATTAAAGTTTATGAAATTAAGGTCTGGAGTACATACTGAGATTGAACATTATTAGGACATATAAAGTATTTGAGGAAATTGTAAATGTGGATGTAAGGGCTGAAGGTTTACTAAGATATTTTATATCTTTTGTTTTTAATTTTTCAATACCACTTTAGAACGTCAATGATTTTTCTAGAGAGGAAATGTGGGTACAGATTCATACTCATTAAATCAAGTCATGATAGAAAATATTTTGTAGTGGCAGAAATCTTAATTCTTTAATACATATCTTGAAAGATCTTTGGTCACTTTTTGTCTTCTGTGTTTGTGCTGTCATGTATAAAATGACAACTTTAAAGAGTGGACTGTATTTACTTTGGAATCAGACATTCTCCTACCAAATAGACTTGGAAGCAATTATATACCTAAATGTGTCAGCATTTCCTCTACAAAACTATCTTTTTTTAAAATCTTAATGTTCTATTATGAGCAATATTTAAAGACCTATATATATTTTTTTTCTGGATTCTGAAACACAGAGTTTAGACAGTCATGTACAAAAGAAACACTTGCATCTTCCGTGGCACTGGAGAGGGTAAGCACATTCTATGACCTCTTGATGGAAAACAACTTAAAATGTTTGATAAAATGTTTTGTGTCCTTTAAAAGGCAATATTGAGCTTCTAAGACACCAAAGAACTAGCTCATCTGGAGAGCACTTGTTGAGTGTTTTTTGTTGGATTTTACTTTTCGTTGCCAAGACATTTGGGTTACGTGTATTGGAAAGTCAGAAATAGAAAATCACATGGAAACTATACACTTGATAAATGTATTAACTGCAGAGCTAACAAGTACATTGTAGGACTGCAGAATAGAAGACCAACATACTGTAATCAATTGTATTTCAATATAGCAGTGATGAATTCTTGGTATTGAGGAGAAATATCATATGCTATAGCACAGAAACATTATAAACATTGTGAAATAAATTTGTCAAAAGATATATGAGACTTATGAATTAAAAACTATAAATCACTGTTAACTGAAATTAAAGAATACATAAATAAAGGGAAGATACACCATATTCATGGATTGTAAGACTCAAAACTTACAATTTTTAAGATGTCAATCTTTGGCCAACTGACCTATAAATTCAGGATAATCTCAATAACACCGCAACAGGTGTTTACGTGTGTGTTTGTGGGGGGGGGGATTTGACGCAGTGGTTAAGAACAGAATTTTGAGACTCATTAAAATAAAGTTTAATGAGAATCTTGTGTCTCCTCTGGTCAACACAACTTCAGTTCCTCATAATTCATTTCTGGTGCTAACCCTGAAACGTGAACATAATTCTGGTTGCTTTATATCTGGGAAGGGGGAAGCTGCTTGAGTAGTAAAAAGGTATGGGGGAGGGCTGTGTTGATGTGCAATTAAAAATAGCAGTACTTCTGTATTGGGTAATTCATGATGCAGGAGACTTACAAAACGTCAAATCTATGTCATGTGGTTCTAACTGTAAATTTGTTAATGTAGGGTCTCAAACACTGTCCTATGGGGTCTTAAGTGTATAATGTTTAGGAAATTGTGAAATATACCCAGGCTTTAGGGGGAAAAAAAGAATTTATGTAGAAATGGTGTTACAGAAAAGTCAACACAAATTTCCAAAAGCAAAAACCTACACTGAGGGATGATTTTCCCTTATACACAGGCAAATAGATCAGTGCAACAGAATACAGAGCCCAGGAACAGACCAGACACACATGATTGATTGATTGTTGACAGAAACATAAAGGCAGTTTGGTGGGGCAAAAGCTTTTTTTTTTCCAGAAATTATCTGGCGTAAGTGAATATCTACACACATACGCGCACACACACACTACCCACCTACTCCACCTACATTCACAGAGAAACCAAAAAAGTGTCTTATCTTGTTTCAGAAACAATAATTTATTACAACTGTTTCATAGACCAAAGTGAAAACCATGAAATGATAAGAGTCATAGAATGTAGAGACATCCTTGAGTAAGCAAAATATTTGGCCTTAGTGAGGCAAATATTTCTTAAATGTCACACTAAAACCATGATCCACTAAAAAGCGGTAAGCTTTACTTCATTGAAGTATTTCTTTTCAATAATAATTTCAAAAGCATTAAAACACAAACTGCAGACTGAGAGAAAATAGTAGCATGCATATCTCATTATGGCCTTATCTAGAATACAAAATGCTATCAAAATTCAACAGCAAGAAAATAAATCAGTAATGGACGAAAGCCTTATGCACATGAAAATAACGGCTATCGTAAAATACCATTACATACATGTTAAGAATGTCAAAATCTAACTAAAGAAAGTATTGGACATGGCAGAATTTCTTAGACTATTAGTGAGAATGTAAAACAATGCAACCATTTTGTAAAACAGGTAATTGTTTTTCTTCAAAAACTAACCATACATCTCAATATGATCAATCCTCCACATATTGGAATTTACCAAAGAGAAGTGGGAGTATAGTTTATACAACTAACTTGCCCATGAATGTTTATAGCAGTGACAGTGTTAATGTATCAAGTGTTGAATGGATTTGTACATTAAGGAATATTAACAAAATTGATTAAAAGTAATAAAATAATGAAACAGCTATTAACAACTCTGAAAGATTTGGCTTTCCGACCCTGCTCACAAACTCATAATTTAGTGTGGCACAATATAATGGATGTTGGTGGAAGATACAAGTCTCATGGGTCAGAGACAAAGGACTTTGCTGTGCACAGTGACGGCACAACCAAAGCAGCAGGGGTCCCCAAGTCGCCTTTCCATGCCTCGAAGAGGGTGTGCACAGTTACAGTGATTTATCTGATGAGGATCTTGAGTTTAGTGATTCAAATCTTCTTTACTGGCAATAAACTTGCTTAAAATACTTAACACTGGAGGAAGACAATATTTTCATCGTACTGGACAGTGAAACACCTTTCCCTAGCTCTGAAGGGAGACACCAAATCTTCCAAGTCTATCCTCTTACACACATTTTTGCAAAGCAATCTCACTCAAAGGTAAACAGAGGCTGTGTTCGCAAGACTTGCAGAAAACAGCACATACAAATTCATCAGGGGGTTTTCTTTTGATGGTAGTAACATGAATGAACCTCAAAATAAATACCATTAGTGAAAGAAGTCAGACAAGTAAAGATACAGACTGTATGTTTATATGTATATATAATTCAGGAAATACAAACTGATATACATACATAGAAAGGTAGTTAGTGGTTATTAGACTTTGGAGGCAGGAGAATGTAAAAGAGATTTTGAAAAGAGGTTGGAGGAAAATTTGGGGGCGAGGTATATGATTATTTTTATGTAGTAAGGCTTTCAGGGATGAATGAACATGTCATATTACAAAATTGCACACTATAAAATAAGTTTATTGCACTTAAATTATATCTCAGTAAAATTGTTAAGCAAAACAAGTCACTAAATTTTTCTAATTCTTTTTACATATTTTTAAAATCAGAAAGTTCTGGGATTTCCTATAGCTCTAGAAGTTTTTGAATCAACAGCTACACTTTATATCAAACTAACTCATGAATCTGCTCATTGAGTAAATTATCTTTTGCTTCATGTTACTAATATGGGGATTCTCAAAACATTTCAGTTTTTGATGCACAAGGTGTCTAAAAACTTAATGAAAGTATAGTTTATAGATCATACTGTATTTTCTGAATTTTAATTTACATGTTTCTAAAGCAAATTTATCTTCCTTTGTCCTTCCGTTAGGGTAAAGCCTATGAAGTATTCTTGGAAATTCTACTAGCCAGCTCCTCTCTAGGGTGGTGATGGAGGAACATTTGAAGAAAGATAAGTGCATTAAGACAGGTAAAGAACATTTTTGGAAAATTTCAGTATTTGAGAGACCAAGTGCAAAACCTTGCTTTTATAGTTTAAAACAGTGAGAGCCAGAGACCTGATGCATGCTCCAAAAATGTAACTGTGGTAGTGGCAGAACTCAGAAGTCTTCTGATGCTTAGGTCAATATTATTTCCATTATGCAAGATTTTTACTCCTTTGAATCCTAGTGGTAATATTTATTAATTGGTTTTAGAAAAATATTCTCCTGTAGCTTTTCCTAAATTTAGACATAATTACATAGTTTGAAAGAAAATTCCTTATGTAAGACTTCAGAAAATCAGTTCAGACCAGTATAGAAAACAGCCTCCTTTCCTACCCAAGCAGCTGTCTACCCATAATAACTTGTTTACCTTGGCAGCACAAATTGTGAGCAAATTGAGCACAGTTAAAGTGGCCCAAAAATGAAGTTATTTATTAAGTACATAAGCTGTCTTCCAATCTTTCTTTCTGTACGTTTTAGCAATTTTTCCAGAGGCATCATCAATTGCCACACGCCACAATTTCTCCTCTAGGATAAGTTGCCCAGTTGTATACATGTACACACATATTTGGGTTTTAATGGCTCTACAAATTACCTTGCATTAAAGCAGAAAAATCACTTAATGGAAGTCTTCAGTGTGGCATGCGTTTTCCCAACCTGGTGAGTACCACGGTGTTAAGTGGCCCCTAACGGAGGGAGCAGATGGAGGCCCAGCAGAAGCAAGAAAGGAAACCAGGAGAGGAAGCCAAAGAGGCCGGAGGCAGGGAGCACAGATGACTATTTGGGCTTGGGCCCTTTATTATATTTTATCAAGTTTAATTTACACATCTTACCTTCAACTCACTAAATTTAGTCAAAAAGCATCATCATGTCTTAAGTGCTTGCCCTCACCTTGCAAAGGAGGCCTAATTATTTTAAAATCTAAAAATAAAAGAGCCCCATGTAGGAGTGCTCAGCTTTTTAGGGGTTTTAAAACCAGGTTTCAGGGAGCCACATGAAATAGTGCACTCCTCATTACGTGAAGGATTCTGATGCACACCATCTGCTTTTCTTTTTGTGCCTGTAGGTACTTTTCAATCTAAAGCCCAGTTCTCTCTACACTGTCTCAGTCTCTTACTCATTTACTTGTCGTAAAACTCGAGAAAACATTTTCATGTTGAAATGAGAGGTATAAATGGAACTAATAAGAAATGTTTTAATAATCAGTGCTGGGCACTGCTTTGTATTACTGTGTAACAAGAAAATTGCAGAAATTATTAAGCAGAGAATAGAGATTTATTTCGTGGTTAATTTTAAGTTCATAATTGTTTGCTTTTATTTCATTTTTAGGTGAAAAAACAGTTGTAAAAATAGATTTTTAGAGAGATTTATTTTAGTCATATGATCAAAAATTATTACCACAATTCATTTCTAAAACATGTCAAACTGGCATGAACTGAATATACTAGGAATTAGAAACTTTATGTTTTCTCACACTGTTGGTTAAGATGCTATGACTCCTGGTCACAAAATTCTGTCTAAACTCAGCATCTAATAGCCCTTTTTTGATTTTTACTACTTAAAACATATTTTGGTTTGATGACAGTAGCTGTTAATACCGTGGGAGTTGAAAACTGCAAGATGAGGGTGACAATGTAATAACCTCTAACAATCATAAGTAACAACAAGAATGGAAAATTTCTAAAATTGCAAGAGGGAGACTTTGCCTCACATCATTCTGAGAAAGACCTTTTATTTGTCTGCATAGGACAATTTAATATTTGTCATCAGGGTGGTAATGGAGGAGCACTGAAGCAACCTAGCTTCATTAAGGCAAGCAAAATAGTCTTAGAAAATAATAAATAATAAATAATAATAAATAATCTTAGTACTTGAGACTAAAACTCAAGCTCTCATTTTACAGTTTTAGAGAGTGAGACCCAGACAACCATACATGCTGCAAGAATGGAACTTTGGAGTGACAGAGCCTTAAATATGTCTGCAGTGTTAGTACAAGCATTTTGGTATGAGCAATCTCTTAGTTGAGTTGTTCATGGGCACTTAGCTCTTTAATAGTAGTTAGCTTTGTAGATTACCCTTCTGACTCATGGTGATACTGCCAATGACAGAATACGTGAAAGAAGGTAAGAGAGTGGGGGCCATTTGAAGCTGCCATCTGTAAAGAGATAGCTGGGCCTCACAATGGTGGTCTCTATATTAAGAGTGATGGTTTGGGTACCAAAGCATACATTAAGCAAAGGCCCACATAAAAAGAGGTGGAAGGACACAGGATCAAGTCTGTTAATATAAGCAATATTGTAGAGTGCAGTCAGCAAGAAATTTAGACTCAAGAGACTTGAGGTGAATCCAAATCTCCACTTTCAAGATGACATTGAGGGATTTTGCATTATGTAAAGTAATGCACAAATATTAGCTAATATTACCTTTACTTAAGGGCATTGCCTTTCAGTTAATGCAATATATTTATTCTGCATTAAAATAATGGATCAGTGCTAAAACAATTAATGTGTAATTTGCAGCCAGGTTTCTACTTTGATCTACTGAAACAGTAACACCCAGTAGGTTGAATTAAAGCTGACAAAGAAAGCATAATAACCTGAGAATGCTTTGATCATTTCAGTTAATTAGGAAAATTGACACCAGCATAGACTCGACACCACTCGGGGAAGAAAACAATTCTACTGCTATGTCTTCTACCAAATAGAAAGTAATCATTTCAGATCAGTATGCTTCTTTTTATGCAAACAAGACATTTCTTCATAGCCTTGACCATTAGACATGATGTTTGTAGATACATTTCTCCTAATATATCCTCTGTAAATAAGATTATAAAATCTCTAGATTTTGTTCAGTTCACAAGTAACAGCTGATTTGCCACACTGACTGCTGTCATCTTCTGAAAAATACATGCTTTCCTATGTCAATTGGAGGGGAGGAGAGAAGCTTAGTTGGCAATGTGAATTCTTTCAAAAATTTTCCCATAAGCATACTTTAAACATTCTAATACTGAACATCTTCCAGGCCAAATCATACAATGATGCTACTAAATACAGAAGGAGATTACACTAAGAGCTATAATGGCATTTCGGTGAGTATAAAAGTCGTCTCATGCCTGTTTTATTGCACTAATTCAGGAATATTTTACCTGTGTGAGGAGTTCCTTCCCTTAACATATTTTTCTCATTGAGCTGTAACATGTTTTTCTCATTCTACTCGTCAACACTGTCCATGGTTCTAAATAACAAATGTGCATCAACCAGAAATTAGTAAAAATTACTAGTTTCATCATTAACAATGATTTTACTTATTGCATATTTAGTATATATTTTAGATTAGTACTTTCTAAGTGCTGAGAGCTGCTTACTGGACTTATGAGGAATTCAACACTGACATTACTCACTTTTTGTTTATTAATTTTAGAGGGTAGTGGGTGGGAAATGCATCCTTACTATGTAACTAGAAAACAGCAATTGAGCAGCATTGTATAAACGCAAGTGGGCGCAACACTGGGGGAACACATGCTGTCTCATTACACATACTGTGCAAATTTGAGAAATTAAGTTTCAAAATGGTTTTACAGGGAAATTTTAGAAAATATTTACACTTTAGAGATGAACACATGGACACACATACAACTAAGACATGCTCTCAAATGTGTGTATCTATAAAGGACAGAACTAGGTATTAACCCTTTCACAGTGCCTTCTGCACATACACTTCTCTCCTGACTATTTAGCCTGGCCTTGGGGGAACCAAAGAGCCCAAGAGATTTATGTGTGGCTGGAGGAGAATGGTAGAGGAGTGGAGAACCCTGTTTTGGTATATTTCTCTGGTTATTCTCCCTTACTTGAAAACATGTGCTGTGTAGAAAGAACATTAGTGCAATAATGAAAAGCCATGCTTTTTGTTCAGTTATTTGCTTTTGCTACTGCTGTTTCTTTTTATCTATTGAAGAAAAATGAGCTTATGGTCTACAGAGAGACTGTAAGAACCTTATGAAACTTAAATTCTAAGACAGACTAGCTTACTCTCCCTCTGTTAAGGTAAACCAAAATGTTTTCTGCACTTGTAGTAAAAGAACTGTAAGGTCAATATATTATTCTCCCAGCATATTCGATAGGCAAGTTAGACTCAGAAAAACAGAAGTGTTGGCTGATATGTTTTTATATTAATTTATAGGATTTACTAAATGCCATGAGCATAACATTATTAACAGAAATAAAAAGAACTGAACTGAAATCCTTTGGTTAAAGGAGAGAAGAACAATAGCTCTTCAAAGTAAAGCTTAGAATTCCTATTTATTAAATCAGTGGAACAAATGGGAAATAAGTGATGGTATATGCACATTAATTCTCTAGAGCAAAACACACATTGTCATTTATGTTGAAATCAAATTTAAACATAAACATTTTAATCTTGTCCTCAATAGGATAGGTGTATTTTCACTATAAGTTACTCTTTAATGATATGCAATATTTTATAGCATTAGGAGATAGCCTACACATGGTTTAAGGTTTTGATATTTTTTTGGAATACTGTAATACGTATATTAAAAACAATGCAACCATAGTTATAACTAATTAGGTACATGGCAATGTACTTGAGAAACATTTGCCTTTTTGCCAGCTGTCTTAAGCATATCTGAATGTGCCAGCTCTTCCTCAAAAGCATGGCATTACCTGGTTCCTTTCTTTGGGGATGGCATGTCGAGCAGCGTATTGAAGTCCCCACTCTTTTGGTGTATAAACTACTGTATGTTCCATGGTAACATGAAAGTGTTGTCAGTCTGTAAGATAACAAATGCAAGTGTTTTGTTTTGCTTTTTGAAGTGTACTCTTTCCCATGTTCTTACAGACATACAGTACTTTAATGGAGTCTAAAGTTATAAAACTAATGAAAGGTAGAATCAGAATTAAAGTTTTGAGCTATTTATTCCAAAATAGCTTTTTTGAATTAATTTCAAAAATGGTACTTCTTATTTATTTTGAGAGCATAAAACTGTGACATAAAAATAAATCAAATACCATAGTGTACAAATGAATACTGGATGGATGAAAATCACTTTTCTACATTTTTCATATTTCTATCACATACAATTTATAGTTTAATGACATATTTATGAGAGAGTCCTGGGCGCTCAGGACAATACCAAAGAAATAGAAATTGTTCTTGACTTTCATGAGTTTCTAAATTAAATAAGATTTGAGAATAGCTTTTTAAAATCCTGAAATATACCTGAATATACATATATTACACTTAGATCATTGATACTGAGAGTTCTTAAAATAGCCAAGAGATCCATATTTGAGTTCTAGAGAAAGTTTCCTGGAAAACAGGGGTCCAAAGTGAATTCCCTGGAATAGAAGCAACAGCATCGCTGAGACTCGTTAAAAAAGCAAATCCTTGGGTCCCACTTGAGACCTAATAAATCAGAAACTCTGGGGGTGGTGCCCAGTAATCTGTGTTTTAATAAGCTCTCTGGGGGAGCCTGCACTCGCATTGAATTTGTAAACTGCTGATCATTAGATGAGGTTTGAGTGACAATTTTGAGAAAATCATGCAGTGGGGAATCTCTGACAGATTATATTTAGAACTATCAGCCAACATACCCTCCAGTAAATACCTGTTAAGAGGAAGCAAATTATTTAGTCTGAGGTAGAATTAAAGTATATAAAAATTTAAAAAGTAGATCTTTGTCTTAGAATTTGATTGTGAAAGAATGATTTCAGATAGGAAATATTTTGTGAGTCAAGATTATATTGGTGTATACATCACAATCTAAAGAAAATTATACCTTCCTTCATTATACCCCGAGAGTCATTTAATATGAAATGAGAATTCACAAAAGAACTTTCAAAAATTTACAAAATCATACACTTGTAGAGCTTCCTAGAGTATAACAGACATTCATTACACTTTTCTGCACTTTTTGCATTGACTTTTAAAGATGAAAACAGGAAATATATTTTAGTCACTTATTTCAGAAATACTAGAAGTCCACCATTTGTCTTTGGTATGTATTCTTTTTGTCACAGTATTATTGTTGAGATAAAATAAAGACTAATATACCTTAAAAACATTTTCAAGAAAGCCTTTTGAATTAACCAAAAAAATGTAATATACTGAAACATTGTTAGCTGGAAGGAAAGGATGCTTTATAATGTAAAAAATAGCAGGTATGCATTATGAATTGCAATAGTTTCTAATAGCTTGTCTATTTCTGTTCACATGAGTAGCCACACCACAGTACTTTCAACAGTTGGAGTGCATGAAAAGCAATTAGCTCTCACCAGAATGAGATGAACCATATGTTTGAGTTAATTAGTTCTCTTTGTTCCCAAAATGTTTTTCCTAACTCCTTTGTCATAGTTTTGTCACATTTCATCCTTCTCCCACTTCTTCATAGCCCTTCAAATAGCTGAAGCAACATTTTTAAACAAAACCCAACTTATAAACCACGTTGAAAATATCATCTTGGAAAAAAATTAAGCCTAATTGTTTACAATGCTGCTACTCTCGGGTCAGATGTAAACATTGGAGAATGTCAACAGTGTTGCATTTTGAATGGTCAATACATTTTTCCAAGTCAGATTACTTTATATGTATATTTACAAATTTATATTACATATATTTACTTGACACCTATATAGGTATATATATTTACATATGTAGGTATATATATTAACAAATTTTAAAAGACTAAAAATGAAAGATTCTTTTACTGAGTCAAACCATTTTCTTTTTGATAAACAACTTAAAAAGTAATCTATGGAGTTTTCACTATGCTGACTATATATCTTCATACTGTGGAGAAACATTCATAAGTATCTGCTCAAAGAGTCATGTTTCATGAAGAAATCTTGTTTATTTCACACTACGCTTTGAGATTTATGGGAAATAATTCATCTGAAAGTTGCAATCTCTCTATGCACGCAATGAGAGGGCATTGTCTTCTTCCTCGTACGGCCATGGGGACTAAGTGAGATGGTGCCTTCATCTGCGTCTGATGAGATACCTGGCACAGTGCGTGCTGTTTAAACATAGGCTTTAGTTAACTATTCATTACTGCAACCAATACCTGAGGGAATCAACTTAGCAAGATGGAAGCTTTGTTTTGGCTCACAGTTTTAAGGCACTGACACCATGATGGCTTGGTCTCATTTCTTTAGGGGTACGGCTGGGGATCACTGCAGGACCACATGCGATAACAATGCTCTTCACCTCATGGCTGGGACTTGGGAAGAACAGAAGAAGGATGGGGTCTCCCCATGGCCTTCAGAAGCCTTCTGCCCATCACCAGAAGACCTCTACTTAAGTCTCACAACTTACAGTTTATTCCGTCTTCCAACAGTACAGTACACTCTCAGGAGCAATTCTTTCTTTCTTTCTTTTTTTTTTTTTTTTTTTTGTGGCACCGGGGATTGAACTCACAACCTCGCGCCTGCCAGGGCAGGCACTTAAGGCACTGAGCCAAACTCCCGGCCCAATCCTTTCTTTATTATATGGATTTTCAGGACTTTTAAGCCCCTGATTATAGCTGTTGAGTATAATTATCAAATTACTAGTGGCTCAATTTGTTATAATTTTAAGAAAAGCTATCAATGAATGTGGAGCCTTTGTCACAGTTTTTTTTAGAAGAGCTACCATTATGTAACTTTTAATTGAATAATGGGTAATTTAATATCAATAAGTCATATAATTCTGTGGGAAAAATTATTATATAATGTATTAATGATTTCTGATACTGTATGGATCAGCTTCCCCATTGCTGGAATAAAATACCTGAACATTCACTATTTAAGAGTGTAGAACTTTAATATAGCTCATGGTTTCAGAGGATTCAGTCCATGGCATGCCATTGCTAACACAAGAAAGTCATAGCAGAGAGTGTGGTGGAGCAGTGTCATGCACTTCATGGCAGCTGGGATGCAGAAGGGGAACAGTGCTAGAGAACAAGGGGCTAGAAACCAGCTGTGATGCCAAAAGTTACCTGTATGCCCCACCTGGAGCCACAGAAGTGCATGCTACTAATCCCCTCAGTGGTTCTCAGCCAATCAAGTCAACAGCCCAGCTCAGTGGTCTCAGATACCTTTGGTCCATTATTGTTGAAGAAAAATCTGTCTTCCTAATGCTGAAAAATGTTTAAGTCATCACAATTTGAAATTCAAATTTTGATTCTAACGTTGAGGGCAGACTAGAATCCAAATCTGTTATTTCTGAAAATAAATGCCATAGTACAAAATATATTCATGACAAAAATCATTCTGTATAGCCACAGTTCATTAATGTCAATTAAATACTGCAATAGAGGGCAAAGGTCACTGAATGAATCCTTGACACTGCTCTTCTTCAGACAAAACACATGTCACTGGGCAGCAAAACCTGAAAGGTCTGGTGCCAATCACCTAAGCCCACCAGACACCATCTCTGTACAATGCATATTTTATGTATCCACCTTCATTTCTTGCCTCCTAATTAATTACTCAGTGTCTATTCTAGTACCCCAGATAGTCTCACAGAGGGAAATCACTTTTATATTTTGTTGTTTACATTTTCTATTTTGATCAATTTTACTTTGTACACTTTAGGTATGCATAATGATCACATTCACCCAAGGGAGTTTGTTCCTCTACACGATATATCTGTGATGCTTCTTTTCTCCCCATTCCCCTCTCATCACTTTAACCCCTCTTCCCTTCCTTATTTGAAAGAGCTTTGTTTCCATTTTTTCTTTCTATTCCATTTTTCATTTCCCCCTCCCTACTCCCTTGTTCTCTTTCCCATTTGAATATTTTTTCCTGTTTCCCAGTATCTATTATGTAAGAGAAATCATATTATTTCTATACTCAGATTCTTGAACTTGTCTCTTACTTCACTCAGGGCCCACAAGAACCCATCCTTTCCTACTGAGGCAGGAGATGAGGGCATGGCAGACTGGCTAAGAACCAGGATACAACCTGAGCTGGAAGGAAGGCTGAACAACAGGATGTGTCCTGTGGTTCAGAGCCAGGATGCGCAGGCAGAATAGCTTCTCACTGACCCCATCGTGCTGGTTGTAAAAGACCTGGCCAATGACTATATCACCACTGCTTTCTTCCTGTTTCGTTGGCTTGCTATTTCTGCAGTACCTGCAGGTTATGTCTCTCCTTGCTATTCCTGATCATCTCTTTTCTTTAGTCTTTCTTTTTCCTTCCCCTTTCTTTTTCTGTTACTTTAAAAAATTTTGTGTTTGCCTCTTCATCTGGTGTCCTGGTCTATTCTTTGAGTGGGACAGAAAGAGCCTGGAATGACCCAGACACCACATCATCGGACAAGACACCACTTCCTTCTCTGCCCTTAGCCCTGAGCTCTCTGCCCCACCCCTGCTCCAGCAGGGCTCATCTTATCAGTCGCCGTCTCTGAGTGTCCACCTGTGCCTGGGATCAGTAACGTCGCCTTTGGTCTTTCTTTTGCCAGCACACTTTCCCTCCTGACACACTCATGGCTTATCCCTCCCGCCTCTGAGCATGCCCCATTTTCTGTGTGGCTCCTACACCAGCTACGAACACAGCTACTCCACCTGCAGCCTCTGCCTGACTTCTCAAGTGCAATTTGCTACTTTATTTTTTCCATAGCATTTAACACCATCTGACATATACGTATTTTATGTATTAATTTGTTTATGATTTGGCTCCCCACATTAGAAATATAATTCTTTACAGCTGGGATTCTTTTTTTCCCCTACATTTATAGTTTTTTTCTTAAATAATTCCTAGAATAATTATTGTTAGAATTATTCCCTAGAATAATTATTCACATATTGCAGGAGTAATTGATGAACAAAGAGAATCACCACAGAGGGAGGCAAAAACTTTTTCTAATGTTGTAATTTTACCTTAAAAGAGCTAATGATTGAAGTTCATGGAACACGTCTCTTTCTCTTTCTATTTAAAGCAACATTGTTAATAGGAATCAAATATGAGGCACATATTCAGTTTTCAATATTACAAGAACCACATTTTAAAAGGTAAAAAGAAAAATAAGTTAAATAAATATGTCCACTCATATATTTTTGTTTAGTTTAACATATCAATGATACTATCCTGTATCCTTTTAAGCATGTGGAGCAGGTGTAGTAGCACACACCTATAATTCCAGCCCCCTGCAGGCTGAGACAGGAAGATCACAGTGAGTTTGAGGCCAGTCTGTGCTACACAAGCCAGTTCAAGGTCAGCCTCCAATGCAAAGTGACACCCTGTCTCAAAAAATTAAAAAACGCATATGAAAATCTCAATTTGGTAAATTTCAGATGCTTAATATACACATCCAGTTACTGGTCAGATATTGAACCGTGTAGCTTTAGAAAAAGAAGTGAACCCTATTACACTGAAAACCTGTGCTTACGTTGATAAATACAGAAAATCATATTGCTATATTCTGATGAACTTTTCATATGTGTTTGCATAAATACTATTAAACTAATTTCTAAATTGATGTGACTTACATAGTAGTATATTTTACTAATTAAAAAAGATACATAGCAGTTTATAGACTTTAGTAGATTTTGGAAAAGAAGAATTTAACTTTGGTTTACAGTTGTTTTTTTAACCCTATTTCCCAAGAATGAGCTTCTATTAAAAAGCTTTTG